>OOFC01020458.1:0-21377 GCA_900323345.1 Pseudochromis fuscus
CTAAACCAGTCCTAAACCAGTCCAAACCCAGTGTAAAATGAAGTGTAAAACCAGTGTAACCAGTGGTGTTTTGTGATGAGTGATGAATAGAAAACTGGGGACATGGTGCAGTTCACATTTTGAAGCTGGTAGAAAAACAGTTTGTGATATTTTTGACCAGTTGATTCAGTGGAGGAGGTGAACCTGTGCAGGCTCCGCCTCCTCCTGACACACAGCTCTCTTATTGGTCAGTGATCAGCAGTCTGCAACATTTAATCTGACACCATCTGATGGAGACTTCCTGCTCCACTTTCACAACATCCTGTGGTCTTATCAGTGTGTGTGTGTGTGTGTGTGTGTGTGTCTGTGTCTGTGTCTGTGTCTGTGTGTGTCTGTGTCTCTCTGTGTGTGTGTCTCTGTGTGTGTGTCTCTGTGTGTGTGTCTGTGTGTCTGTTTTTCAGCGCCTCACATTGAGGACCTGGTTCTGCTGCCCTCTCCTGTTCTGCGTCTGCTCAACCTGATCGACGACAGCCACCTGCACAACGAAGAAGAATATGAAGGTATATTTTTGCCCTTTTTTTTCTAAATTGGTTCCAGTATCACCAGTTTGTTCTGAAGCTCCGTACTTTACATGAGTTAAAAGGTCTGACTGTTGTTCTCAGATATCCTGGAGGACATGAAAGAAGAGTGCCAGAAGTACGGCTCAGTCGTCTCTCTGCTCATCCCCAAGGAGAACCCGGGGAAAGGACAGGTGGGAATATTGTTCCCCTTAAAGGGACAGTGTGTAATATTTCAGGGCATCCTGAAATAAACACATTAATTTTGACAGCCCTCATTTTTACTAATTTTACTAATCTAAAGTGACATAAAGTGCAGCCACAAATGGTCGTCTTCTTAAAGTAAACTTGTTTTCAGTTAGGAACAAAAACACAATATTGGAAATCTGTCGAGCAAAGAACAGACTGCTGGAAAAGCCTCAGGACTTTTGTTAATCTCTTCATTCACCACTTATGTCTCATGTCTGTGTCCACCATTCAGGTGTTTGTTGAGTACGCCAACTCCAGCGACTCCAAAGAGGCTCAGCGGCTGCTGACTGGCCGCACCTTCGACGGGAAATTTGTGGTGGCCACCTTCTACCCTCTGAGCGCCTATAAGAGAGGTTACCTGTACCAAACCGTGCAGTGAAGTCCCACAGGTCGCTTTACATCTCTGCAGTGTTTGCATGATACAGACACAACTGCAGAGGGCAGCTGGAGTGAGAGGTTGTCTCATTAAAACACAGACTGCTGCCCTGCAGTTTAAACTGTTTCAGTTGCCAGTGAGTGTCGTTAGAAGTTCTGCATGTCGTCCATGTGGTTTTCCACAGTGAGTCTGGTGTTTCATGCAGAGTGTAAATTGAATTAGGAGCACCTTGCTCCAGTCTTACTCTTATCAGTGCACATCCATCCAGTGCTTTAAGGGTGACCTGTCTTCGGGCTTCCATCTCACTTATTCATTCATAAAAATCTCTCATAAGTGTTGCAAAATGAAAAACCTTTATCAGATATGAGTGTGCAATTTGAGAGCTCTACACTACATCTGAATTGTCTTTAGATAAACTACTAGTGAAACAATTTATGTCATCAGGTGAGTCAGGGATGTGATCAGAAACATGTAGCAGGTTAGATGAGGGACATAAAATGCAAAAAAATTGAGTCTGAAAGTCACATCTCTGTGAACTGAAGATTTCCTGTGGTGAAAACTAGTGTCTTATGTTGTTGTTAAACTAATAATAGTTATCTTTTAAATAATTATTATTATTGCTTATTTATATTGGTTATGTTAAGCATTTAGAGGAAGTGGTGTGGCACCAGGGGGATGCCCAGATGTCCTCCGCTGGGTGTTTTCATAGAGAAATGATTTGGAATTGGGAGTTTTCACTCTTTCTGCCGTTACCTGAGCAAACCGAGGGCTCCCAGTGCCCTGTCCTGTAGCCTTACAGTGTAGTAGACTTTTATTTATATGTCGATGCGCTTAGACAAGATTTTAATTACCATTTCGCTTTAGTTCCTTTTTCGAAGACATGCAGCAACGCTGAGTAAAAACTTTGTGGTGAAAACAGTAAGAGATTGTTTTGAGAACAGATCATATATTAATAACCTTTTTTTCCAGTTGGAAATGGAAACTATGTCCATAAATAGTTCCATAGAGGAAACTAAGGAAAACTAACTAAAGCCAAATGTTGTGTTCGTGATGCAGATGCAGATTTACACCGGCACACTCTCAGCTGCTCCTCTGCCATGAACCGAGCGCTACAAAGTGTCTTTAACACAGACTGGGATTTCAGTTGAGCAGATTGAGGGGTGGTCTGCAAACCCAACATGGTAGCATAACACTAGTGTTTGAATATTAGCTGGCTTTTGCCAGTTTCAAGAAAAAGCTGCTAGTTTAGAAACATCAATTAAACTGTAGCCAAGCTTTCTTAGAGCCAAGAGAACTATGATATTATTGTTGTTATCTTGGTCACATTAGGGCACGTTTTTTTTTTGGCTAGCAGCGATGTTGGTGTTGCAGTGGAATGTACTTTTTGTTGTGGATATGTGCTACACGTTGGGCCCACTCAGTCATACTAAAACATCCTGATCCCTACACAAGTGCCCTATGACATTCATAAGCGAGCTAACTAACCAAAATGCTGCTATAATTACAGGTTGCTCTACAGCTGCATACGCTATCTCCTTACGTAGCCGAAGTCGTTGCCTTAGAAAATAACTCCCTTCTAGCAGATTTAATCTGCACACAAACAAAACAGGACTGTTACAGACAAAAACTTGGAGCAAACACCAATTTTGAGTTTCTCTGTGAAGCCGTTCATTGCTCATTTTCCCTCTATTCTTGTGAAAGCAGGGTATGTAACTTTTACTGAATAGCTCAAAGTCACAGCAAAATGTTGAACTACAGCTTAGCTAAGTTACTAGTTAGAAATTATAGCAGTACTGTTTAGCTAAAAGGTAAGTGTGTCATAAAGTTAGCAAACTCCCTCATTGACTTTAGCAGTGTTGCTGAGCATTTAGCTAAAATGCTAGGTAACTGTAGCGGTCACACAAGTGAAGAAGAGTCGTAAAGTCAACAAACTGATGTGATGGGTACAATGCACTGAAGTTTGCTAGTTTTAGCTAACATTAGTCACCATTACCTACTAGTCTCCATTTAGCAGTGTTGCTAACCATTTAACTAAATGGTTAATTGTAGTTATAAATTTCGCACAAGAGAAAATTAGCCATAAAGTCAGCAAACTAACTTGGTGGTAATTATAGCTCTACATTCACTTAGGTTTGCTGTTAGCCAACATTAGCTAACTGAAGCTACTGGTTAGCATTTAGCAGTGGTGCTAACCATGGAGCTAAAATGCTGAGTGTTGCACAACTAAGGTTAAGTAAATGTAACAGTCACACAAGTCAAGAGGAGTCATAAAGTCAGCAAAGCAACTTAGTGATGGTTAGAATACTACATTCACTTAATTTGCTAGCATTAGCTAACCATAGTCACCATTCAATATTATATTGAGTATTAGCATTAGCATTTAGCAATAGTGCTACCTATTGAAATACAATATGAAGTGTCCCAGCTGACACTTCATGAAGTTGGCAAGCTGACTAGGTGATAATTAGAGTGTTATATTTGCTGAAGTTTGCTAGTTTTAGCTAACATTAGCCACAATTAACTGCTACTTAGCATTTAGCAGTGGTGCTAACCATTGAGGTCCAATGCTAAGTAGTTGTAACAGTCACACAAGTGAAGAAGTGTCATCAAGTCAGCAAACTGACTGTGACAGTTACAGCACTATATTTACTTAAGTTTGCTTGTATAGCTAACACTAACCACCATCAACTACTAGTTATCTGGTTAACTAATGGTTACCGTTTAAGTAAAATGCTAGATAATCCTAAAGGTCGCATGGGAGTCATAAAGTCAGCAAACTGACTCTGTAATAGTTGTAGAATTATATTCACTTAAGTTTGCTAGTTTTAGCTAACGTAAACACGAAGACTTATGAATCCTGTCATCTGTTGTTTAAAAGTTACATAGTCCTACTTTAAACTGTTTTGTGAAAAGAGCAGCAGCAAGTTGGCTCATGTTGTAGAGCACAAATATATTAAAAATGTGATTCAAAGTTGTGAGAGAAACTAGATGCTGACATAAAGTCAGAAAATATTTGAAGCTTATGAATAAATACAAATTAGCCTATTTTATTAAATTATGCAATGATTCTTCCCGAACTGAAAGTTCATTTGAGTCATACAAAGAACATGAAAACCTGAATTCGCAGGGAAAAGTTCTACCAGAAAATAAGATGTATTTTTCTACAAACTTTATTTCTATGTGCCTGAAATGTGAAGTCCAAAGGTTCCACCTGAAAGCTTGAATTGAAACTTGAATTAAATTCCAACCACTCAACAAGTTCTAGATCTGTGGTATGACAATGATTCTCGCACCAGCTTAGCACATTGATCTTCACCTACTGTCCCATAGGAGCTGGTGCAGAAAAAAAAATCTGTCATGATGTGAGGATATAAAGGCATTTGTCATGATTTTTGTAGTTTCTTAGCTGCCCTCTGGTTTCTTTATCTGTAGTTTTCTGCTGAAGTGCCACCATGTGATTACTGACCAGGTCCCCTGCAGTAATAAACTCACCACAGGTCTACTACACTAAATCAAACCATGAGACCCTGTGGCTTCCAGAGCACTGTGAGAGGAGTTTGGACACTGCAATGCGAAATCTCTTTGTATTCACTGATGCATGACAGATCTATGTGTGCAAGTTATTCTCTTAAAAAAGAGTGGCTGTGTTGGTGAGTGTGTGCAGAATCTGTGCTGCTGAAGTGTGAAAACGAGGGGACTTTTTGGGAGGCCGTGTAACCCCGGCAGTTTTTCTGATTCAGCAGCGATCAGAAAATACTTTATTTTACATGTCAACAAATTCCTGATCATTTTCTTGGAGCTTACTTTGAAAAAACTTAAATTTGGGACTAATTAATAGGACAGTAGAAAATGTTTTACACTCGGTAGCCATTTTGTTTTCTCTATAGTGACTACCACAGACTGTATATGGGAATGGTAAAAAGCAAGTGGGGCAGACATTGCAATACTCCTGATGGCCACTAGAGTCTGCCTCCAAAACACTTGACTTCAAATTAAAAATCAATATTTTCAATCATGTCAGTCAAGTCTGTTCTGATGTTATGAGCTAAAGTCAACTCTTCTGTCCTTGGGTTCAAAGGTCAGACCTCCCTCCTCATTCCTGAAAAAATCAACATGGCGACAATCAAACGCAAAACTCCCCATCCAGCAGGTGACGTCACATTAGCTTTGTCCATGCTATATACAGTCTAGGGTAAAAAAAGACCAACAAGAAGTCAAAAAGATAACACAGTATGTGTAGCCTCCTAATATGAGGCTGTGGGAATGATACAATTGTTTTCTGAATTATACCTCAGGCCACTCTGAACACAAATCCATTTCCTCGATAATGTGACAGTTTTTTCGCAGTCCAGTCCAGAACTGAATCATCCCAAGTCTCTTTGATATCAAATTATTCCAGCGACGACTGCTTTCTTTTCACTTCCTTTAATGGTGACCAAAACATGAACAATTACTAGATAAAATGAGGCTCAAATTTTAGCCCACAGCTAACTCACTTCATCCATGGCAACATCATACTAACTGTCTGCCTCCCTGAGTCCTCATGAGTCTCTACCAAGAAATAATATCTGATGAAGTGGAAAAGGACAGAAACAAGCTGACACATGTCCATCCACTGAGTTTACACCACCATCTTTAAATGCACTGCAACACGATGGGTTTGTGACAAATTTTGTCTTCTTGTAGGATGGTACTGAGTGTGTTCACAGTGTGTTTTTAGTGTTGATCAATGCCAGCCTTTTGACTGTGTGTGAAGTTTCTGCTGTGTGTAGTTTACATAGAAAAGGGCAAAGCAAAGCAGGTTTCTCTGTGGATGCACCTCAGAAATATGAAGTGACTTCTTATATGAGCGAATGAAAATTCCTTGGTACAGCGTGTGATGACGTTTGTTTCCTGCAAATCAGATTTTTGATTAAGTTCTAGCACCACAAGCATTAGTAAGCTCAAAAATAACCTTTAACAGGATAAAGTGGTTTGCTGGGATATGCAAGAAATTAGATTTTTGTGTTTGTTTACTCCGTTATAAGTTCTGATAAGATGGACTTTGTCTTTTCTTTATTATTATTCTTTTCGAGTGTAGATTGTATAATGTTTTCTTCCAGATCGACTGTATGCAGTGTGTCACATATTAGTTTGATCTGCTCACGTCTTCATTATAGACCTATATATCTTTGTTTATTCACCACCCGCACTAATGGGATATTAATGGACTTTTTTTTTTTTTTAAATGCTCACTGCCACAGCAACGAAAGTTAGGACAATGCTTAACTGCAAACAAGTGCAATACCACTGCTGGTCACTAGAGGCTGTCTCCAAAAACTCTGGCTCCAATTGACTTAAATGTATAAATCTTCGTTTTTAATCATAAAATACAAATATTTAGGGGTTTAGTTGGGTCCCCAATGAGACCAGACCTGAACTGAGTCTCAGACACATTGGATAGTGTTCTCAGGTTAAAAGGTCAGACTCCGCCCTTCATATCAAAATATGGTCACTTCTGACTCCAAAAAACCAACATGGTGACATTTGAATATCAAACTCCTGGATTCAAAATGTGAGTCCACAACCAAGCAGGTGATGTCACTTTAGCTCATAGACTGCATATTGAATGGACAAAGATAAACACTAGAGAGGTGTGAACACAATCCAGTTTGAACTGATCTGAACATAAAAGTCCAACATCATTATTGAATTTGTCTTCATTAATAGTAAACAGGAGTGTTTTTTATAATTTGTCATACATTGAACTGTACCTATGTGGCAAAAGAAAAGCTAGCAATGGAGCTAAATTAGCCCCTTGCTAACTCACTGAATACACGGTTTTTCAACAGTTTGTACTTGTGACAGCTCAGGTGGTAAAGCAGGAATTGTGAGGGTGGTGGTACGACCCTCAACAGCTCCTGTGCACATGTTGAAGTGTCCATGAGCAAGACATTGAACGTTAAGTTGCTCCTGATGTTAGCTAGCACTGTGCATATCAGCTCTGTTTCCATTGGTGTGTGAATGGGTAAATTTAGAGGCCACAAAACACCCTTTAAAAACACTTGGTACACCTGAGGTAAACAGGTGCTGCAGGTACAGGTCATTTGACTTCCTGTTTACATCCTCCAGTCTCAAAACCCTTTTAATAGAAAACAGACTCTACATTAACCTTCGACATGTGGAACCACACAATGTTTTCTTTTTTCTTGATAAATTACAAAGAACAAGTTGCAGCACAACACATGAAAATGATAATAGCACACGTCTATCCACCAGTGTAACTGTAGCTAATATGTTAAAAACAAGTTGGTGTTTGAACTTCCTTGTTCTTCAGACATGTTGTTGTTCTGAGTTTCTGTGTGAAGGTGATGTGTGGTGTTTTTTGTTTTTCAGTCATTGGAGGATTCACAGTGTTGTCATCTTTAGGAGCTTGATGATTGGTGGTGGTTGTTGCCGTGGAGCTGGCAGCCATTTTTCTTCTAGTTGGCTTTAAGTCAGACACAGACCTCTGGGCTCAGGCCTCTGTCTTGTCAGGGCACAGTGTGTAAAACATAGATTGTATATATAAAAGATGGACATAGCCACTGGGTCTCAAAAGTGAAGCTGAAAATAAATGAGTGCAATCCCCCCGATGGCCAGTAGATGCTGGCTCCAAAACACTCTGGATCCAATTGACTTAAGTTCAAAAATCCTCATTTCCAATCCTGAAGTATTCAGGACATACATTTTTCCCACATGTCCTTCTGATGCCATTAGGTAAAGTCAACTTCTCATTGATCTGATGGTCCATCTGAAGTCCAATCTCCAATGATTGACAGGTGGTTTGAACATTCATATCCTGGTGAACTCCAGTCTCCTACACATTGGACAGTATCCTGGAGTTCAAGGGTCAGACCCTTCATATCCAAATATGGTCATTTCTGCCTTCACAAACCAGTGGATGATGTCACAATGACTATGTTCAGACCTTATATACAGTCTATATGTGTCTTTATGTAGATATTCTGTTGTTGTTCACCAGCACACTTCTCCCTGCCCAGCCTCAGTCCTCAGTGCTTCTTGTGGCTTCATGTGGCTCTTTGGTACTTTTCCAGCTTTTTAGATACAACGCCCACCACCCCCATGTCCCATCTTCTCACTTCCCTTTAGGTCTACCACTGAGCTAAAGTGCAGCTTTAAGTTTTCTATTGTTCTGTCATCCAATGTGTTGCATTACGTCAGGGTTGATGTTTCACAGCTGCTGACCTGTAGAGGCCTGGGTTTGTTAACTCTCAGCACATGAGTGTGATAGTTGAGGGTGTGTGTGTGTTTGTTCAGGTGTGGGGGATGAAGTGTCAGGAAAGATGCAGGAGCAGTTTACCAGTGTGCACAGCATGTCTGTGTCAGATAGATATGCAATTTTGGACTGTTTGCTCCTTTATTTTGTGTGTATGTGTTACAGCTAAAGCTTTGTTAGCCTGTTACCTTTTAATAATTCAATCTAAAGATGAATTAATATGACAGATAGGGTCTAAGAATCAGTTGGGAACTAAAGAGGGAATATGCAAGAGTGAAGCCAGCTGTTTATATTCTCATATCAGAAGCACATTGTTTAAGGATAATCTTCACAGCACAGCAGATTAAAGCTGAAATGCAGCAGCATCCATGAAAGATCAAATGTAAAGAACATTAATCAGCTGCTCGGAGATAAAACCAGTTGTCAGTTTTTAAAGACAACTTGTTGATGACACTCGTCAGCTAAAGTCGAATAAACAATCATCGCACTACAGCAGTGGGTTTACCTACAAATGTCTATGTGTTGGTTCAGTTTTAAAGTGTCTGTTTATTTAATGTGATGCATATTTGACAAAGTGTTCACTGGTGGGAGAAAGAACCATAGACTGTCTATAGAAATGGACAAAGCCAATGCAGACGCGCAAAAAAGTGGCCACTAGATGCCCTGCCTCCAGTTGACTTCAATTCATAAATCTTAATATTTAATCATGAACTACAAATATTTAGTGGGGTAGTTATGTCTCCAATGAGATTGGACCTGAACTCCAGTCTCAAACACATTGACCAGTGTCCTTTCAAAGGTCAGACCCCCTATGCATGGGTCCTAATATTGCTGGAGTGACATCAGAGCTAAAGTGGTCGGCAGGATGGTTTGGAGACGGATGTTAAATAAAAGTGTAAACACAGCCATAGACACTGGGCAGGGTCAGAACCACCTCCCTTTATGTCCAAATATGGTCACTTCTTACTCCAAAAAGAACAAATACTAATCTCCTGGCCTCATAATGCAAGTCTACAACCCAGTGTCTGATGTCACGTTAGCTTCGTCCATTCTACAAACAGTCTATGGAGAGAAGGGTCATGTTTCTAATTTTCATTTAAAGCTGCTGTAATTGTTTTATTTGTGGGACAGACAAAGAGGATTTTGGTGATAATTCTTTCTCTGTGGGTTTGTTACAACCAGTGACATCTTTCATATTACACTCATTATCATTTGATGCAGTGTTAATACAACAATCCTTATAAGTACAGCTTGAAATGCCTGTTTCTACATGTCCCAGAGCACTGACCGTAAGTTTGTCTTTTTGTTTATTTTTAAACAATAATCTAAATTTATTTCAGACCAACTACTGTTGTCCAATCAGGTTTGGGGAATTAAAGCCAAGCAGCACAAGTTCTGAGGGCCGACAAATACCAAAATCCTGAGAACTATCAGCCAACCACAAACCAAAGGGTTTTTAAAGAGGGAGAAGTTGCACAGTTACCATTTTGAGTCCGATCGACTCCGTCTTGGGTGTAATCATTTCAAATATCAAAAGACAATCCTGAAGACAATTGTTGCCTTTTTGTTTGGTTGGGGTCTTCCTTTGGTTTTATTTGGCTGAGAAGCAGTTTGGTGGAAGTTGAGTTTGGTTTGAACAGCAGCAGATGTTTCAGAGAACAGTGGTGGTGATGTTTGAAGAGGTGGGAGGACCATCTCCCTGCTTCTGAAATGTCCCACAGGTCAAACTGGGCTGAAAGCAAATGATTGTTACTTTCATTATTTTTTTTTCTTAAAGGAAGCACAATGTGAGAGAGTCACTGTATGCAAGATGCACGCAACACATATGACACTGTGTGGGTTAATCCATGCTTTACAGCCTTCCAGCTGAGAGTGAGTCATGGCACTCATGCTGTTGTGTGTTTGAGTATCTCATAATAAAAATTATTATGATGCTTGACTTGAACTGCTGTCTGCCTGGTGTTTTTTTGGGGGGGATATTAAACACCTGATTTACATATTACAAAAATGTTACTATGTGAGACTGTGAAGTAAAATTCTGTATAAAAGGAAAAAAGATGATGAAGGTTGGACCACAATACCTCACTGTCTGTACAATTCATATGATTATATGGAGATCCAAGAGTCAAATCATGATCCACAAGGAGTAAAATGTTTTCATACAAGTCTGAAGTGTAAGAAATTATTGAGAGTTATGACATGTAATCCAATATTTATGACAGGGAACTGACGCTGCATCTGTTTCCTGATGTTCAATTTGCTGTGATCAATAATGTTGAGTAGGGCGCCTCTTGGTGGTCACTGTTAGAACTACACTCAGCACAATCTAAATATTTGAAAGAAAGAAACATACACAAAAAATACTGGGGGGGGTTAATCCAGAACTGTAAGCCAAATAGACCTAAATACTGGACTAACTACATTGTGCTGGGTTAATTTAATCAAAACATTTCATTATTTTTGCCCAGGATTTTATTCTTAGCCAGTGTTTTGTTGCTTTTACACCCATCTTGGTCAGTTAAATTAACTTAAACACATATACTTAGTCCAATGTTTTCTTAATTCTGGATTAAAGTGAAACTGTTCCTGCTTGGTTTCGAACCGAGGACCTTTCGCGTGTTAGGCAAATGTGATAACCACTACACTACAGGAACTGATTAAAAGTAACAGGAAGATTTGATTTGAATGACAGCTCTGAATGATTTACAGCTGGTTCATTCAACGGTGGACTTCAGTCTCACATTGGACACATTGGACAGTGTCCTCAGGTCCAAGGGTCAGACCTGCTTACTCACTCCTCCCTACATATCCAAATATGGTCACTTCTATTTCCAAACAAGCAGCATGGCGGCGTTCAACTATCAAACTCCTGGCTTCAAAATGCGAGTCCACAAACCAATGGGTGATGTCATAGCTACTATGTCCATCTCTGTGATGTCAGTTACTATAAATGCTGAAATAAATGAAATGACTATAACATTACTAAAGTCGTGGACAACAACGTATACTCACTTTTATGAGGAATACTTCTCTAATACAGGCCGAAATCCCTGGCTACAGGATTTGAATCCTGGGATTTTGACTCCCAGGAAATATTTGTACATACATTTATTTCATTATTTCAAATTTGATCATGTTTAATTTGGACACCCAACATGTAACACTGCATATGTCAGAAAATAAGGAAAATCAACACAGGACCTTTTTATTACGAAGTCTGATAAAACACCACAAGGCTGCGGACACATGCAGTGGAGAGGTGGGTCTTAAGGAAAAACAATCTGAAGTCAGGTGCTTTCACAGATTTTATTTCAATCATACTTGATGACAGTCTGATTAGCTGTGGATATCAGTCAGTCACTGTTATGTTGTGTCTGTTCTGGTCGGTGTTTCCCTTTGATTGGCCATCACGGAGATGGTAAATCTTTGGCAGCGTCGTCCTGGAATTAAAAAGAGATGTTCAGTATTTCACTTTAGACTCTTTTAGCACAGAAGAGGAACAGCAAATCTGTGAACATGTGGCTTTCTTCTGACTCCATTTAACTGACACCCACCTCGATGAATTCAGGCATGTCCTGAATGATCACCATCCCGTCGCTCTCCTGCTGTCTCCTGTTCCTCCTGTTCCTCCAGGTCTTCCCAACAATCAGCATGGAAATTACCAACACGACCGCTCCCACGCACGCCGCCACAGCTATGACAGCAGTGGGGTTACCGGCGGTTCCCTGTGGACTCGATTGGTCTGCTGCCTTCAGCCGACTGGCGGCAGCGTAAACTTCAGAGTTGGGCAGAGGCTGAGTCTCCAACAGGTCAGATATGTCTGAGGAACAACAGGAAACCACCATGATGTCCCAGAGATAGGATCATCTTATTTATAATAATAATCACAGACATTTATTTATCCTAAGTTTAAGAAATTTTTTGTTATGACATTAGTTGCTATAACAGACTGCCACTTACACAACACCATCAGACACTCTTGCCCAAGGACACCTCAATATGTGGACCAAAATCGATTCCCCATACCTACTGTACTTACAGGACATCTTTGTCTACCATCTAAGGTTTAGAGCTTGTCCAGGATTTGAACCTGAGACCTCTGCACTTGAAGTGACAATCATACCCCTAAATTGACAACCTACACCTACAAGTCAAGACATTTTGACCGCTCACAGGAGGTGAATGATTGTCTTGCAGCAAAGGCAAATGTCAACTTCTGGGATATGTTAGTGAACAGTGAATTCTTGTAGACAGTGCATTAAATGTGGGGACCATAACAAGAGCAAACTTGACAAGGGTTAGATGAGTGGGTTGGAGTACGTCCAAAGCCAAGGTTTCCTGGATGCTCCCGTTCAGCAGGAAGGAGGAGTGGTCTGAGGTCCATAGCCCTCAGCCCCTCCCCAGACATCTACAGGGCACGGTGCATTGGGAATAACCTTCAGCAGATCCTTCTCATCCCTCCTACAACATGCATCCCAGCCAGCAAAACCAGATTCTGAAACAGCTTGACCCCCCAGACCATCCCCCCAACCGCCAACACAGTCCCTATTCCAATTCTCCATTCTGTATCTTCATGTAATCTTTGTTGCACTAGCAGTTTGTGATGTCCTCTGGATGTTTTAAACATCATGTGGAAGTTACAATAAAGCTGACTGGATTTAACTTTAATTTACAACTTTCAGAAGTTAAACCATCTACTGACAGTGTCTTAGTGCCTGATACCACTAGACACCTTGAGAGATCTCTGCAGGTCTTGAGTATTGTCAGCAGGTTGGTGATAATTCTTCAGCTCATCAGTGTAAATACGTGTGACAACTTTCTAATCGACCAGTGTCTGAAAGACTCAGTACCTTCCATACTGAAGAGGAAGTAGGCATCGTCTCCTTTGATGTAGTTCCTGCTCTTCAGTCTGCTGTGGGTGATGAAGGTACTCGTCCCGTAGCCTGAGCCTCGGTAGTAATAGCTGCCGTCAGACTCCGTTACTTTAGAGCCCACTTTCCTGGGATTATCCCAGTAGTACTCAGTGCCTGGAGGAGAAAAACATGTGAACACAGGAAATCACTGAAGAAGAACATCCAGCATGTGAGAACAGAAGAAGTTCACGAAGCGGGAGCATATTCTACCATCAGAGGACATCTTGTTGGGGTCAGTTGTGACCATTCGGTGCATGTTCATTTGCTGCCTGATGTCAGAGTGCTGGTCCATCAGGGCCATGGTGGTCTGCTGCCATGAACACGGCCATTTCAGGTTGTGGTCATTGGGGCCTGATGTGAGATGCAAGTACAGACCCATGTATCCTGGACGGTCGCTTCGTCCGTTTAGGTACACACCGACCTAAAGAGCACACAGCAGTATGTAAGTACAGAAGAAGTACTTTACTTTGGACTATCCACAAAACTGTTGCAGCAAAGCTCAGTTTTAAACTGCTTCTAGATTCAATCTCAAGTTTTCCACCATTTCCTAAACAGCAGGTGACCAATCGACCACACAAAACCTGCTACTTTAAATTCTTGCACATGACATGTGGTCTGGATGAGTAGGGGTTGTAGTGGCTTCTTTTAGTTTTTCCAGAATAAGAACTGGAGAACGAACATGTATTTATCGGCTATGAGTTCCAGCTGTTAGCATGTGGTGTTGACTAGTTTACTACCTACATTACTACTGGACACTACAACTATAAAAGCACAAAAGCAGGTTACATGAGAAGGAGCCCAGCTTCTCTGGGTCACTACTGACTCCAAAAAACCCAAGATGGTGACGGCCATATTACCAAACTCTCTCCTCAGTGGGTAATCCCCACAAACACACATATGCATGTGTTGATATAGCTCCACAAGGCACCTTCACAGTATACTTTGATGACATCTGGTGGTTGTATCAAGAAATAACTGTTTAAAAAAGTTGTCCAATCTAAATCAAGAGTGAAAGACTCACATTTTGGAAAAAAAATAAATAAGGATTTACCTGGAAGGAGTAACCTGCTGGTGACAGGAAGCGAGGGCTGTACAGTTTACTTCCTACGGGTGTGGTGGCCATCAGTTTGGTGATGTCATGGATGTGCCAGATGTGCT
The DNA here is from genome assembly GCA_900323345.1 of Pseudochromis fuscus. Classification (NCBI taxonomy): domain Eukaryota; kingdom Metazoa; phylum Chordata; class Actinopteri; family Pseudochromidae; genus Pseudochromis; species Pseudochromis fuscus. The sequence goes on from OOFC01020458.1 coordinate 14,491, forward strand.
GAGGGCACTTTGTGGATGACAGGTTGATGTCATCCAGAGAGAAACCTCCCTTTGAGGCACCCTTTCCTCTCACACCTTCAAAAACCACACGAGCCTTCTTTGCCACGTTGAGGTTGATGTTGTGCAGTTCCCAGGAGCCCATAGGACCTCCTGTGAGGAGAACAGGGAGAACAGGAACACATGTTACATCTACTGTGTCCTTTAAATTTACAAACCAGTTTTAGGACATATGTTATAGCTCTGGCTCCAGTTCACTTCAAGTCAAATACTGTCAACACATTTTTTCCTTAAGTCATTCTGATGTCATTAGCTAAAGTCAACTCTTGTGGAGGTCAAGTGATGTGGAGGTCCATCTGAAAATCATTTTATCATTAAGCAGATATTAGGCTTCAAACAGAGGGACATTTCGGATCATATTTGAGTCCAATATATGTCGGGTACAGTCTATAGAAACCTCCAAATCATTTACATAATTCTTTGTTACCTGAAATGCTCTTGAAGAGCTTCATTGTCCCGCTGGGGTTGGCCCGGTCGTACTCTCTCACCCAGATGTTGAGGACGTCATCAGCTGCTCCGGAGTTATGGAGGAAGAACTGCAGACACTGGGCTCCAGATTTGGGGTAAAGCCAGCGACTCTCCAGGAAAGCACGCTGCCCGGGTGCAGAGGAGGCTGCGCTGAAGTGCATGAAGTAGCCTTTTCCTGGGAAAAAAGACCAAAGAACATGTGATATTAGACTTCAGTAATTTGTCAATTTACGCTAAAGTAGTAATAAAACCATCAACCCTGCGATTACCAGACAACCCACTTTACCACCTGAGGAGGGTGGACCTGTAACCTTTTCTGTTTTCGTCAATACAGCACAACTGAACATGTCAGAATGATGCTGTTGTTAACATGTTATCAATAAGCTGCTTCATTAGGTCGTCCCCTGGATTGTTGGAAATGAAGTGTTGGATTTTCTTGCCTTCTAAATGCTGTTGAGACAAACAGTTGTGTTGTGCTGGGGTGATGTTGGTGTATGGGAAACAGCCCTGTTCACCTAATGTAGTATTTAATATCATGGTGCTCAATTAGGTAAAGAGAAAAAACAGTCCATCCTTACTTTAAGACATGAAGGTCTTAAGAATTTGTAACCATATTTCAATCAACTGAAACTGGCTCTCATGAGAACCACCCAAGGAAAATAAGTCCAACATTAAAGTCACGTGCTTCATATAAGAATCATCCTCAACCATCTGATGATGTCAGCATAGACTGATATGAAGCTAACGTGACGTCAGTTGTTGGTTTGTGCGGATTCTGATGCCAGGAGACGCCATGTTGGTTTTCTGAAGCCAGAAGTGACCATATTTGGATATGAAGGGAGGAGTGAGGAGGTGGGTCTGACCCTTGAATCAGAGCACATGGGCCAATGTGTATGAGACTCAAGTTCAGGTCTAATAGTTTAATTAGAGACCAGACCTGTCAATCAAATTACCGTATTTTCCGGACTATAAGCTGCTACTTTTTTCCGATGCTTTGAACTTAAACACCGGTGTTTCTCATGTATCGACGGCACGAAGCTCGTTGGCTTTTTACAAGCTAGCAAGTTCCGTGCCGCCGATACATTTAGCGTCGTCACATCAGACCCGGTCAGAGTGGACCACATGAAACTGTTCAAATAAATTCAATAGCGGCTTATAGACAGGTGCGCTTAATAGTCCGGAAAATACGGTACCTTAAATCCTCTTTTTGAAACCTAATATCTCCTTAATGATGAAATGATTTTCAGATGGACCACCAGATCTCCAGACTTTAACTAATGACATCAGGATGACTTGTGGAGAAATGTCTGGACTATTTCATGATTGGAAATGTGAGGGTTTTTTGAGAAAGCATCCAGTGCATGATGTTACACTTTTTTGCACATCTACAAAGGCCTCATTTTCAATACCTGATCACTTTTTCAGTCTTTGGCTGTGTTACTAACAAAAGTATTGCTATGCTATACTGCTATACTGTAAACACAAAACAAAACGTCTTTGTTCAGATTATCATCTAAACACCAAAGTTCAACAGCTGAGGTCGGAGCTTGTAAATCCCAACTAACTGTACTACTGTGAGGTCAATAAATCACTTTATCTTTAAACATCAAACTGTATCAATAAGGTCCTGAAGGCCGTCTGCACTTTGTACAGATGGCTGTTGTAAATCACCTTTGTTTTTCAGATGTACAACACCTGCTCTGGGGTCAGATAAGAGCATACTTGTAGTTTTTTTACATCCTCCCCTTGTGTTGCCATTTTGAATCTCAGCAAACGCTCAGGGTCGTCCAGCACAACATGCATTTGTAGTAACTGATGTTCACCTTTGCACTGTCCCATGTTGGTGAAGTCCGTCTCAGGACCTCCACTCACGGAGCTCCGGCGTTCCCACTGAGCTTTGCTGTCGCCCTGAATCATCCCACAGATGTTCTCCTCCTCAAAGTTACAGCTGTCCACAAAGGTGGAGGACTTGGCTGTGGACAGGAGACAGTCACAGTTTCATTCGGTACAGTACACATGGATGATCAAGGCTTTTGTCTTGTCTCATTTGTTTCTATGGAGATGTTTTACCCACTCCTATCATTATCCTGGATTGCTACTATATTTAGATAAAACAGTTACTCAGGTTTGAAGTGAGGAACTAGTTTGAGGAGAGTGACGTCCACATCAGACTTTTGACCTAATGGGATATTTACAAGGTCGTTCAGGTTCATAACTCTGATAATATTAATAATCAATGAAGACGAGATGGAAACTTGTTATGTAACAGATTTGATTAGACTACCTTTGATCAACTATCCAGCTTTTATTTGACCTGCAAGGAGGCAGCAATACAAGGAACAAGATGTTGATATGATGCAGTACAATGAACTCAATAACTGCAGTACCAGGCACTTGTTTCATGTAATGTGTCAAATATTAAACTGCTGATTAAAGTCAGGTTTAGTTGTTACTGTCTTCTTGTGTTCCTGGTGAATATGAAATATAAATGATCACTCCAGCAGTTTTATCACCTCCTAAATATTCATGGTTTCCTGTTACTTGCTACTGATGGCAGATTATACAATATTGTGTAAGATTATCAATGGATATTAGTTTACTTCACATTCAGGTTTATTCAACACATTTGATACAGGTCATGTATACATGATGGCTACTGCTTTACAAATCAGACCACTGTAAATGTATTATGTGTTAGGTGTAATATTTTTCCCATGCTTTGATCCGTAGTTATCCAAAACTAACAGGACACATTGTCACATTAAGCGTGGTTATTAAGAGATTTAATAATTCATATAGACTTGTATGACTTGTAGACATAAGTCTGACACAATTGTTATTATTACCAAATGTATTTCCATAGCTGTGAGATGATGCCATGAATGTATCTGTTCATATATTTTTAATAATGTACTAACAACATGTATTTGTAAGTAGCCTAAGTGTTGACTGTATTTGATGGACAATGCTACAGTATGAGTACACACTGGAGTCAGTTTTGTCAGATTTGGGATTAAATAACACTTTTCTTTTAAAGCACTCATCTTTATATGTAGATATTATCAGTATAATTTCCCACGGGGACAAACAACATTTTGTTTCAACCCTAATCTCACCCTGAGGTACAGCAAAATAAAATTGATTGAAGTTATTTCAGGATTCTCTTGTTACCAAAAAAAATTCCTGTCTTCAGTAGAAAAAACAGTTTCTAATGCTGAATAAATGTTGATTAAATTAAAATGATGCTAAGTGTCATGGTCACCGGAAGTCACATTACGTGGCCTGGTCTTCTAGTAGCCAGATAGTAAAGTATCAATGAAAGAAGCTAGCTGCACTGTTGCTAACTTGGCGAATTTCTCGCTGCATCTGGCGACTTTCCAGTCCTCTTGGCGACTTTTTTTTTGTCAAAACGACGACTAGCGACAAATCTAGCGACTTTTTCTGGTGTTATAAGCGACTTTGCTAGTGTTTGGCGACTCTGACGTGAAAGCACGTATCATTCTGCAGTCACTACCCAGATAGCACACATACGTCACACATACCGTCGTCCGCTTCAGATCGTGCGTCGGCATTCTACTGCTAACATCTGTAAATGGGTCTGAGAGACATAGGCCTATAACTGGACACGGCTTTTTTTGTCACCAACCTCTTCTGGTATGTTCTGGCTGAACATGTCCTCATCGGCAAATACCACATTTTACCGATGGTCCCTAAATGCCTCACATACCGTAATTATGTCACCGTTTGTGCAATCGGAAAAAATCCAACGATTTCTGAAAGCTGAGGTGTAGCTTTACAGCCAATATGCAGAGAACTGCCCTATGTGATTAAAAAAAAAAAAACAAAAACCTCTTTTATGCTCAATTTCACATTTTTTTCTCCACTAAAACGAAATTCTGTTTTTGTGTTTGTCTTCATTTTAAACCATCATTACACTCTGTTAACAGGCAGTAAATTGTAAGTAACTGCCAGGTATTTAAAGTTTCTTCTGGGAAAAAAAAACGGGCACAAGCACTCAGGACATTTTCCGACACTTTTGTGGACTAAATAAGAAAAAAAAAGACCACATGAACGTGGAAATACATATTCCCTTGAGTTTGACACGTGGTCTAGACAAAGCAATAGTCGAAGTTATTTTGAGAAGTGATGGGCTATTTCAATGTCAAAATAAAAAAAACAAAACAAGAACCAACAGAAGAAAGCTCATTTGTCGTTCTAAACATATTTAGGACGTGTTTTTACTCACTTTTTGTGCCTTACAATTACATGCCAATGCCCAATTATGTAAAGTAGGTGATGACGTCATTTAGCGACTTTTAGGACAGCCAATAGCTACTTTCCTTACTAACGAGTTGGCAACACTGGCTAGCTGACCGCTAACGGTGGTACAGAGGTAACCCATACTATTCACTGTTGAGAACTTGCGTTGACTTACTGCAGTTGTAGAGGCGGTTGAGCTTGGTTAGGTCACTGGCACTGAACCCCATCCTCTGACCAATCACGTCCATGAAATTGGGGATCTTGGTGACGATGGTGGGCTCCGAGCCGATGTTGAAGGCCGTCTTACTGTAGTGCATCACAGAGCCATAGTCGTAGGGGACGCCGAGGGCGCTGGACACGGTGTCATCGTAGGTTCTGAAGTTGTGCTCCTTACCTGAGGAGAACATACAAGAATCCAGCAGAGGAGATACATCACAGTTTGTACTTTATTGTACGTAGCTCCTTCACGCTGCATATATTAACTCATCCCAAACCTAAATGAGTCGGGATTCAAGGTGATCGGGATTACCAGATTCAATGCGATCCCATATGATGTTGACGTAGTCATCGCGGTCAGCTCTGGACTGCTCGTGCCAGAAGCCCAGAGCGTGCAGGAACTCGTGCTCAACGGTTCCCAGGCGATCACAGTTTCTACCGATGGACAGTCGCTGCTTCCCGACGCGCCGGTTTCCTATAGAGGACGAGCATCTGTAGAGAGAGAGGAAAAACCAAATGGATGTAGGTTGGTGGGTTTATCAGAGACCATAACAGTGAAGTTCAGAGGGTGGAATTGCTGACGACCTCTTTGTACTTTGTCCAACCAGGAAGCTTGTGATTGTATTTCCAGTAAGATATTGTGTATAAATCCAAGCTTGAGTTGTGAGGTCGGACTCACCCGCTGCCTTTGTACACAGAGATGTAGTTCTCCTCTCCGCTCCATGGAGTGAAGTCAATGCAGGTCTTCAGTCTGTACTGGTCAAACGCCTTCAGGATCACTCCCTTTGCGTTCATTTCTGCATGTTTGACAGATAAAGAAACACGTGAAAAATCCTCCTGATGTCATTCATATCCATGTGAAGTGTGCTGTCTCCATAATGTCTCACCCAGATTGTCCTCCAGGTAGTAGGGGATGGTTGTTGGCCAGCGATAATCATCTCCTATGATGGAGTTTCTGCTGCCTGACTGATGGGAATACTGTATAATTACCATCACTGTGACACGTAAAAGAAAGTACTCCTAGTATCAAGTCTTAGTAAGATTGTTCATTGTAATATTTTGAGTAGTGTCTCCGCTGACTCAGACTTACTTCGTCCTGTTCGATATCTCCCTCCAGCAGGTCCAACCCGGCCGCTGCAAACAGAGGATTTAAAAAACCTTTAATAAAAATCCTCAAAGACGCAGATACAGCAAAACAACAAGAGTTAACCCACCTTCATTGATGTCGAAGATGTCCCAGTCGTGGCCTTCATCAACATCAGTTTCTGCAAGGGAAGAATAAATCACAGTGACATCACATTACCATAAATGGTAATAATATAAGTACTCTATTAGAATCTCAAGTGGGACGTTAATGGGCTGTAACCTGCTATTAAAACCTGCTATTGGAGTCATTCATTTACCTATTTCATCACTTTTAGCAAACATTAAAGACGTTACTGACGAAATTATTTTTAACTAAACACTTTGTCTATTATTTTAGGTAACTGCGTATCACTTACAGCTAACCATTTAATCTAATATTTTAGTTTACCATTATTACTTTTACACCAAAATTAATCTGATGTTTAAGCTAACTATTTATTACCTGTGGCCAACAATTTAATCCATTACATTCAGTAAGTATTTATTATTTTCTGTTGTCAATCGATTCACAATCTCTCCATTAGTTTGGACTTTCTTAGTTTTTAGCCACTAAGTTTGTTGCTGCCTTGTTTTCATGCATTCTCCACAGTCAAAGGTGATTCAGTGCAATTTTTTAATAAATTAAAGTGTAATCCTGACAATTTTTTTGTTTGTTTCCACCCCAGGGTTACAAAACACACACCATATTTAAATAATTATAATAGTAATAATTTTAATAAAAACAAAAAACTTATTTCAAC
>OOFC01020458.1:26793-48054 GCA_900323345.1 Pseudochromis fuscus
CTTTCTTAGTTTTTAGCCACTAAGTTTGTTGCTGCCTTGTTTTCATGCATTCTCCACAGTCAAAGGTGATTCAGTGCAAATTTTTAATAAATTAAAGTGTAATCCTGACAATTTTTTTGTTTTATTTAGTACAAGTTTCCACATCAGGGTTATAAAACACACACCATATTTAAATAATTATAATAGTAATAATTTTAATAAAAACAAAAAACTTATTTAAATAGCATTTTTCTAAAGCCAGTATTACAAAGTGCTATATGCAGAACAAGACACTACAAAAATAGCTACATAATAAAAGACCGATACATAAACAAATAAACAAAACAATGCACAGAAATTGCAATAAAATATTATTAATAACCATTTTAAAACTTTTAAAAATGTTTTAAATTAAGGAAGTGACTGTGCAGATTTGGCAGTAATGGGGAGTGTGTTTCACAGAGTGGGGGATAAAATACTGAAGGTATTGATCCCCTTTTGTTTTCAGCCTAGACCCTGGATAATTTAATAATATGATAGCAGAAAATACTTTTGAACACAACAACCAACAAAAACTCTGTATCACTTGACTCACCTGTTTCAGCTGTTAGTTTGGCTGATGTCTGTAAATCAGTTAAAAAGAATAATAATTAATTGAGAGGAAAAAAAACTTCTTTTAAGACAACACAAAATAACAAAGCATTTTGCACTGGAGATATAAGTAGTGATGTTTTATCCACATGCAGAGAGTCCCACTTACAGCTGCCAGGCCGAGGAGCAGAAGGATCCAGCCGAGCGTCATGGTGAAGCCTGCTGTGGCTCGGCTGAAGCTGCTGCTTTGTTTTTGTACAGGAGGCGACACACTGCAGTGCACGCAACATTCACATGATCTGATAATTTTTATGACTCGGGTTTGGGGACATTATTACATGTTTGTGTAATTAATTATTAATTCCTGATAAGCTTATCAGTGGATCAAAAGAAACATTTGGAGAACAGTGCAGCACAAAGATGGCAGGAAACACAGTCACATTCAAGCTGAAAAAGGCTTGTGGAGCAAACATCAGAAAGTCCCTGCACCTCTTTAATTTTCTCCAGATCTGTGCAAACTGATGTTTTGAGTTTAAAATTGTGAGATGTTCTGGTTTCCCAAGTTGTCTTTGAAAACTGGAGCAGCAGAGTTGAGGTCATGGAGGAAACTTTCATTACCTCCACCAAGGAGGGTATGATTTTGCCCATGTTAGTTTGTCTGTTTGTCTGTCTGTCCATCTGTTAGCATCAAAAGCTACAGAATAGATCTCCATGATCTTTTTTAAGAGACAGAGAGAGGGTGTTACCTAAAGAGCAAATGTTTCTCATGCAACGTCAGAGAATAGGATCCTGCCCTGAAAAAAAATCCCAGGGTAGTGTTGCCTTTTCACCACAAGAGGGCAGCAGTGTGCAGCCCCTGATACCAGTACAGCTGGATTAATCCTTAATGGAGGTTTGTGCTCTTTCACTCCTTTCTAGTTTATAATTTATTTAACATTTACTCACATTCATTTAGCAAATGATCTTAAATTAACACAAATGCTGTTCTGCACTGAACCTGTAACCAGCTGCAGCATCATCATCTGACAAGCAGCCTCACAGACAAACTTCTGTATCATTGTGTCTGTGTTTAGGCATTTGAACAGTTAACCCACACAGTCACCATCAGGTGTAACTGCTCTCTGTAATGTTTATCCAGCACGCTGCTGAGAGAAAACAGGTAAATTGTTATGCACCTCTAAAAACCATTGTGGCAATACAGGAAAAATCAGAGAATCCCCAAAGTCAGTAGAATAAAATATTTGTGCTGCTTTCTATCCATACATGCTGTACTTAGCTACCAGGACTCAAAAGTGAAGTGTAATACCACCGATGGCCCCTAGATGCTGGCTCCAAATATATAAATAATTAAATCTCTATTCAAAAATCCTCATTTTCAATCCTGAAATACTCAGATTACAATAAAAGATTTAGGCTGTGGTTAGTTTGATTGACAGCGCAGAATGATTTACAGGTGGTTTGGAGGCTCATTCCCTGGTGAACTCATTGGACAGTGTCCTTGGGGTCAAAGGTCAGACCTGCCTCCTCACTCACAAATTATGTATTATTACTTTGAGTCTGAAGTGTGAGAAATAATTAACAGTTAAGCACGTGTAAAGTGATATTTATTATCATTTCTACTATAGGGAACTAACTCTGCATCTGTTCCCTGATGTTGGATTCACTGTGAGTGAGTAGGGTGCCTCCTGGTGGTCACTGTCAGAATTACACTCAACAGAATCAGAATATTTGAAAGAAAGAAACATTCAATTAAAATTCAGATTCATTTAACCCAGTACAATGGACTTTTATTTTTAAGTTAATCTTTTATTATTTTTGCTCAGTATTTTATTGTTTACTGAACATTTTGTTAAGATTGTTTTTTTATTTTTTATAGTTTATTGTTTTTACTCAGTGTTTTGTTGCTTTTATGTCCATCTGGTTCAGTTAAATGAATTTATGCGTTCTGGGTTAAAGTGAATGTGTTCCTGCTTGGTTTCGAACCAAGGACCTTTCGCGTGTTAGGCGAATGTGATAACCACTACACCACAGGAACTGATGCAATCTGAGGAAGATCAGGGGTGTGGTTAGTTTGATTGACAGCTCTGAATGATTTGCAGGTGGTTTGGAGGCTCATTCACTGGTGAACTCCAGTCTCATACATATTAAACAGCATCCTCGGTTCCCGCCTCCTCACTCCTCCCTTCATATCCAAATATGGTCTAACAAACCAACATGGCCACATTCACTCCCTGCTTCAAAACAGTCCACAATCCAACGGGTGACATCATGGTGACTACATACATCTTTTATACTCCATCTGTGGACACATCAAACCTCAGGAAGCTGTGGTGTTCATAGCTTCCTTTATAACCATGTATTCAGCCTTTACTGTGCTCAGTCCTGTTACTGTTCATCATAATCTGCTCCAACACACTTGCATGTGATACAGTTGTCTGCCACATGGCCTATCACACACACTGATAGTCATCTGGGAACATTTATAGTGACCAAATGACAAAACATCAAACTGTGACACCATTAAAATAATAAGTAATGATCGTCTTTGAAGGGTCCAACATTATTGTCAGAGGTAACAGGCACGTTGGGTTTATTTGGTGATACAGTCATTCATATAAGAAAACATGTTTCAAGAGAAATAAAACCAATCACACTCAGCACACTGAGCTTAAATTAAGCCCAGATGGAAAACAATGTGGTTTATTGTTTACTGTGTTAAGAGGCCATGTCCTTTGTGTTGCTGGATGTGTGTAAATATGAGTCTGAAGAGCTGTCACCAACACATCCACTGGTCTGAAGCGTCAGCATGACAAGATGAAACCAACGAGAACGACTGTCAAGGATGTGGGGAATGAACTTTCACTCACTTCAGTGGACTTAACGAGAAACCTGCTCAGTGAGCTTCATCCTTCCTGATGGTTTCAGCTTCTTGCTTTTTCCATGAGAATTCATGTTTTCTTGTCATTTCAGACACAAAGACACAACTTTTTTCTTTAAGTAATGACACTGTATCAAATAAACTTGAAATTCAAATAGCCTAGTAATCAGTGGATGTTTTCTCCGACTACAGAGTTTCTGTAGCCATTACAAGGTGGTTTTCCAACTGAGTCGTCCTGTACTTGGTGCTGTAATAAAACTCAACTTTCATAAGGTTGGTAGAGTGCTCCTTTATGCTCTTACGTCCCTGTGAGTCCCATAAAACCTGGAAATAATGTCAATGTCTTAGGACGACCAAAGTGGTGATTGGAAAAGTCATAAAAACTTAAAAGGGCTCAGAAACTTTTTAAAGTAATATACAAAGAAAGCACAACAATCACTTTTGGTGAAATATAAAACATAAAAATTACACTCATGTGAGACTTCTGGTGAAAATTCCTGAAGTCAAACCCTGTAGAGTTCGGGATCGTGACGTCACATCGCAAAGCATTCTGGGATTTATGGTCCACTCATCAGCGGCCGCATTCGTTCCTACATATTTCTACACTTTTTAGTGCACAAACTTTCATTTCATTATATCACTGGTCTGGGAGAAGTTAATCAGTTAATCATGTTTTTAGCTCACTGTTCAGGTCGGGGCTAAAACACCTGTCCGTCCCTCTGTGTGGGTTGTGTAACAGCCATACCAGCAATCTTACGTTGTCATGTCATGTCAAAAAACAATATTCCTGAACAGACCAATGCTGTTGTAATTTTCAGAAACATCGTTACAGGCTTAGCTGTATCAGCTGTTTGCTGACCATTCACTAAAATCACGAAGAAAACAAAGAAAACAACAGCGATCGCTCTCATTTAAACATCTGTTCCACCTATTTAAATGATGCACCACTTTTTTCATTGGCTTCCTGTAAAATTTGTGTTATAATATTAATATTGTTTGTGTCAAATATACATTTTTAGCTCCTGATGCTATTTGGCTGTTTACCACTGCAGACAACAACATGGTGGACACATCCCATAATCCACCGTGGCATGACGTATGTTCCCGAACTCTATACGATCTTAACAAAGTTCACAGTGTCAGTATCCATGGTTTCTCCTGTCACAGCAGAGATTCCTAAACCTTTTCCACATAAGTCCTAAACAACCAACCAAGTCCACTCTGAGGGTGTGGTCACACCTGTGGTTCAGTCTTGGTCCGGACCAAAGCAGTTTGCTTAAAGTTCACGTTGCATTAAACCAGAAGGTTCAAAGCAGAGGATGTGATGGCACTTTCACAACAATACTTTGTACTGGGATAAAGTCATTACAGTTTGTTTTTAACTTTGTATATTTTACCAGACCAGACCAAATGTTAAAGTCCGCGTGAAATGAAAAATGTCGTTTTTGTTCCTTTTAGGTAAAATCACTGGTCATATTGTTCAGTTAACGGTGTTAGCCAAACAAATTACAAAGGTTACATTTTTATCTTTATATTAAAGTTCAAACACATTTTTTTAATTGTTTTATTCCATCCAGCTGTCAATCAATCTGCTCAATCACAGTTCAGATTACCACCAGAAAACACTGACAGAGAGTAGCAGCTGTGGTAGTGATCAGTAGTTTGTGAAACAGTATCATTATTAGTTCTGTAACAAAGTGATGATTTGGATACTGATGTTAGTCTTGTTGCAAATGGTTCAATGAAAAACAACTTGTTACTGCATCACAGTGTTTACAGAGTGTCATTGAATGCGGATTCAGTTCTGTTGCTAAGTGACGATAAACAAATCCCTGTATCTTGTTTATCAGGTTTGGTTTTGGCGTCCGCTCCGACCTACAGCTGTGATCTGTTTTACAATAAAGGATGAAGAAAGTGCAGCAGGTGCAGTGGCACACAACAGTATATAGTGCTGATGTTGTCCAGTAATGTTAGCTAGCTAGCTATGGCGTTTAATTGTCTTTCAATGGGCAATGGTTAAATTGCTTCAAATGTCTTGCCCCATCGACATATCCTGTTTTGCTCTGAATACAGAGGTTATAAACTCTTGAAATGCTGTTTCAGTGTGACTTTCGATGTGATTCACTTTGTTAAGCTGTGTTTGGTTCATGCTGAATCCATTTATCAAATTGCACCAGAATTTGTTTGGAAGCAGACCATGCCCCCAGTTCAGGTGGATTTTGGTCCCCTGGTTTGGTGTGTACCAAGGTTTAGGTGGCACTGTTTATGCTTGTTCAAATGAACTGCACTAAAACGGGATTCACACGTGTGTGAACACACCCCCAGACACAGGACCAGTCAGGCCTTAGCAACTCTTACTGTGACCCAGAGCACAAAAAGTTCACTTTTTGGTACCAAGCCAAAGCAGAAGTAGAAAATATGTCTTTAAAGGAATAGATCAAAGTGGGAAATCCACTTATTTGCTTTCTGCTGAGAAGTCCTTGGCTCCATGAAGCTGCTTCAGTCGCCTCCTTATGTATGATGGGAGCTTCCATGTGAACCTGTGGCTTCGCAAACCATTCACATCTTGATGCGGCTCAGTTTGTCACACATGAAGGACAGGTATTGGGTCAGCTTCACCATGGCGATAATGATAATCCCTCCCATCAAGGTGCAAGTTGGCCAGAACAGGGAGTGGAAGACGGCAACCTGACCGTAGATCTGGGTCAGGATGGCACTGTCGGTTCTGTCTGTAGGGTCCACGAAACACTGAACTGTGTGCTGAGACCTGAGACGCTCAGAAATGTTCTGAATTATGGTGTGTGTGGCTGCGTAGTCCTTACGGCACTTTGGGATGTAGAAGCACTGAAGGGAAAGGAAAACAGAGATAAAGAGTAAAAGTAAGAATAAATTTTAGCTGAAACAGAATCTTCTGTTAGTGTAAAGCTCTCTAGCAAAACAAAAATCCAGACATTATTCAGATTCTGTTCACGACGGCAGAACATGTGCAAGTAAAGTACCGACACCTACCATTGTATGTCCATTCTTAACCCTTAGCCTGCTGGATTTTGTTAATACTTACAATGCACAGTGACATGGAAGTACTCACAGAAATAAAGCAACTGACACAAACTGGTTCAAGCCTACTGCGCAATCGAAACTGAAAGTTATACAAAAGCGAACGTTCTCGGTGTTAGCACCGATGGAAATGAGAGGGCCGACTGAGTATTTAATGCCCGATAGTTAAGGGTTAATGCCCATACCACTGCTGCCATTACTATGCAAAACTTACACTCATCAGCCACAACCTTGAAACCACCTCCCTAATACTGTGTAGGTCCCACTTATGCCACCAAAGCTTCCCTGACCCTTCAAGGTCAGGACTCCACAGACCTCTGAAGGTGTACTGTGGTATCAGGCACCAAGATGTTAGCAACAGATACTTTAAGTCGCAAAAGTTGCGAAGTGGGACCTCCATGGATTGGAGATTTTTTTTTTCAAGCTTGTCCCACAGATGCTCAATCAGATTGAGATCTGGAGAGTTTGGAGACACTGTCAACACCTTGAGGACTTTGGACAGTGGTTGATGAAGACACTACGACCAGTGGGCAGCTACATAGCCCCATGAGCTGTGAGATACTGTGTGTTCAGACACCTTTTTATCTCAGCCAGAATTAAGGTTTTCAGCAATTTGAGCTACACTACCACTTCTGCTGGATCAGACCCCACAAGCTACCCTTCACTAACCACACACATCAATGAACCCTGGTGGCCCATGACCCTGTCGTTAGTTCATTGGTGGTCTTGACTTTTAGTAGTTAGTAACCACTGCAGACCAGGAATACTCCAAAGGACCCACTGTTTTGGAGAAGCTCTGATCCGGTCATCTGGCCATTTCAGGTTTTTCTTGCCTCCATGACATCAGCTTCAAGAACTGAGAATTCACTTGCTGTGTGGTTCAGTGGTACAATACTTGTCAGGGGGTTTAATGTTGTGGCTGATTGGTGTTCAAAATGTACATAATGACAAAGGAACATTTTAGCAGCATGCACCTTGCACAGATAGTGTGTGTAGCTGTAAACTAGAAACAATGCCATGCATAATTGAAGTAGTATGAAAAACATCTGGACTTGGTGGATTTCCCGAAACAAGGAAGCTACATGAAGTGAAAGCACGAGCATCAGTCGTTGAGTACCTCAGGATTAATGTCCTGCGTCTCCTCGTTGTGCAACAGTCGCATCACCTTTCCTGAGGAGGTGAGGTTAACAAAGACCTGCAGACAGGGGTAACGGGAGATCTTCCAGCACTCCGTTCCACAGCTGTAAGAACAGTTCACATCCCACACTATGGTGGAGTTCACTATAGTGCAGCTAACTTCATCTGTCCACACACTGGAGAAAAAGAGGAGTGATGTAAGGATCATAACTGTTTCTACACGAGGATTTCACAGGAAGGTCTACTGATTGTACCTGTCAGAATAAGAGCGCAGTATCGTGATTCCCAGGACAAAGTACATCATGACAGAGCAGAAGATCATGCCTAAGCCCAGCAGTATGGCTCGGTCCTCTCCTGCCCTCAGAGCCGTCACCGTCTTCCTCTTGTCCAGAACGTCATACTCACGAATCTTCTGGTAGATGGATCTGAGAACAGCAAAGGGGCATCCTCTAATGAGGCCTTGCTAGGAAGAAGCTAAGGATAAATTGTGGAAGACTTACATCAACCCAAACACATAATAAAAATCATACTTCCGATCACTTCGTCCATCTGCTTTACTTCCTGCCCACAGGAACATTGTGTCTGAGGAACGTGGGAGTTGTAGTCCACCGTTGCTGCCGGAGGAACTGACAGACCTGTGAAGCATACAGAGACCATTACTCACAAACCACCCTGCAGAATTGTTTCTGTTGAGCTAATCACCCCCCGGGTGGCTGTGGCTCAGGTGGTAGAGCGGGTTGCCTGTGAATCTTGAGGTTGTGGGTTCAATCCCCAGCTCCTCTTGTCCACATGTCGAATTGTCCTTGGGCAAGACACTGAACCCTAAATGGTCCCAATGGTGGCTAGCACCTTGCATGGCAGCTCAGTTGCCATTGGTGTGTGAATGGGTGAATGAGATGTCTTGTAAAGCGCTTTGGGACCTAGCCAAGGTCATGTACTCCATTTACCCAAAGGTATTCCTGTTGTCAGTCTGATGCTAACACTTTTTGTTTTCATTTGATTTTAAGACAAAAAATTGAACTGCCGAACCTTCAAGTTCTCTCCAAGCTAAAGTTAATGTTTGCAGCACCAGTCAAGAAGATATCGTCATTCAGTTTGGTTTGACTGAACAGACTTGATCAGACTGATGGCTTAATAAACGTATTGATATTGTTTACACTGGGTTGTAAGATGCACCTCAGTGATTGCATCACAAGTGGACAGCCGAGACGCATCTTTGTTTTCGCCTGTATTCAACAGGCGTGTCCAAACCATCCTGCTGACCACTTGTGTTTTGATGTCACTACTACAACATCAGGGTCCACCAACAGTTTACACCTAACTGGACAGAAGAAACACCAGCTTTTGTAAACAGCTAGCACAGTTAGCTAAAAGAGAGGAGAAGGCTAAATGATTCAAGAACTAACTGTGTCCGGTGATCAGGTCATTTATGGAGGACTATGTTCTGTTACGTCCTTATCAGGGATGCATCAGACCCATTAGCATTTACACTACAAACGATATGTGGTCACATGCGTCTCAGACCACCTTCACATGTGGTTTGGGTGATCAGTGCTTAATGCATTTTGATATTCGTTTACAATCGTATTTAGAGCTGTCCGCTTGTGATCCAATCACCTGAGACGCATCTTAAAACCAAGTGTAAACAGGGCCACTGAGAGACTGCATTGCACTGTGCTGAGATTGAACCTCCTGCTGGAGGGAACCGAGCTGAGCAGTTTGATGAAGTTGCTCAAGCAGCCATGTTTTTTCACTTTGAAAAAAATCTCAATGAACCAGAAGTAGTTGTATTGTAGACAAGAACTGGACAGCTTTGTACAACAGAAGAATCTAGATTTCTGTCTGAAGTGTAAATCTGATCTGAGCCTGTGAACCTGGCCCCAGTAGAAATATACAGTCACCCCCTCAGGGCGAAACACACAAATCTAGGAGCGAAAGCACAAACATTAAAGCTGGATTTAGATTACACAAGATTAGAAATAAATTGGTATGAAACTCGCCAGGGGGAATAACTAAAAACACTGCCTCCAAACTTTTACAGTTAGTTTTGCCCAATGTAACATTAAAGTTTTAATACTTTTTCCAATGTAAACAAAATTACATTATAATATATTGTCAGTTTTCTTAAATTATGGTGTCAGGTCTAACCTTGTCAAACTGTTTGGTAGTTTAAGGCTGCCTCTCTTGCTGCTGTATCAGTTTGACATGTGTTAATATAAATTTAATGTAAACACAATACCAGTTAAAACTAACAAAATATTGCATGTAGTCCAATCTTGACCCAGTTCTGGGTTAAAACAACCCAACATTTTTCAGAGTGCAGTTGACAGAACACACCCTGATGCACAAAAACACACTGTCCTCCAAGATCCTGACAAAATAGTTGCAAAACCACAACCTGGACCTCTTATAGCCCATTTCCACCACCAGTGCCAAATATATCTCTGCACAGACCGAGTGTAGGAAACATCAAGAGGAGAAAGCGACTGCAGCTGGTTGCGGGGATGTATGTCTCTATGTCAGCACTGTGCTGACCCACCGTGCCTCACAATTATTTACAACCGAGGCTTAACAGGTCTCTTTCATCGGTCATCAATAAAAGTCCCACCCTCCCTGCGAGAGGTTACAGTATCCTCAGCTCTGTGTACACTGACTGCAGCGTCCACAACAGACCAACCTTCAGTGTCGAGGTGTGTTCTTTATCCTTCAACAGGTTTCCACAGTTGACGTCACTCCACACTGTGTTTAAGAACTGAATGAAGGAAGTAAATGTCTAGTAATGAGCTGGTCCCTTACTGTTGCTCTATCATGTGCACAAGGCATTGACTCAAATTTCTTTGCAATACAAGGATAGCATAACCTGCACACTTGACTTTAATGAGATCTAAAGTGACAGTGCAGTAAGATACATAAATAAACCAAACAAATGTGCAAGACAGAATTAAAAAACGATGCTATGTGTTGTCTATAGGTGGTGAACAAGGTTCAACACAGCAAAGTTT
The DNA here is from genome assembly GCA_900323345.1 of Pseudochromis fuscus. NCBI lineage: Eukaryota > Metazoa > Chordata > Actinopteri > Pseudochromidae > Pseudochromis > Pseudochromis fuscus. Next base: position 37,438 of record OOFC01020458.1, read on the forward strand.
CATCTTATGGTAAAAATAGATAAGTCAGAAATACAAGTTAACTGCCCTGATCATGGACACTGAAACTTAAAAAAATACATTTTTTTCTTATTAGTTCAGTAATTATTCAGCCTAAAAATGTTGGGTTGTATTAATCCAGAACTGGGTCAACATTGGACTAATACATGCTGGGTTAATTTAACCCAGGAGAATGGGTGGTAATACCCAACATTTGATAGTTTTTATCCAACATGTTATTCTTTGGTTTTGTTTTTTATGATAAGAACAAAAAATGTTGGATACAAACTACTGTCTAAAAGCTACAAAATGTTGGGTACAAACAGGAAAATGTTGGGTTAAGCAACAACATGTTGCTTAAAAACAACAAAATGTTGGGTAAAAACAACCTATCTTACTGGAGTAATTTAACCAAGCATATAATTTGTCCAATATTGACCCAGTTTCTGGTTATATTGACCCAACATTTTATAGTGTGTCCGACTGGTTACTGGGGAATAAGTACCTCTGGTTGAAAATCACAAATTCAGATGTTCAGTGATGTTTAAATGAACCAATCCACAGCAACTCTGCCTCTATTCAATATTTGTACTGAAACAAATTTATTGTAACAGTTATCACTCTGCTCATGTGTCGTCAAACATACATGTGCTGAAATAAGGTGTGACTGACTGTGTGTGTGTGTGTGCGTGTGTCTTTTCTGAGAACGTGTCGATTTGATTTATGCATGGTGAATGTGTTGACTGGCCGCATGCCTGCACGAGTCTACATGTATGTCTCTGAGTGTTATATTTGTCTGAAGACAATTATCTTTAAAAACCAATGGAAAAACTCCAGCTGGGCACACACACACACACACACACACACGAAGTGGCATGTGGACACGCCGTCTACAACACATAGCTGTCATTCCTGCTACAGTTTAAGACCTCCTGCACAGATGGAAACCACGCTCGCTCATAAAAACTGATGTCGTGAAGGTCGGACGATGCTGTCAGTGGGAGCAGAGAGAAACATTATATAATACCAGTGTTGTGTTTGAAAAACAAAGTCTCACAACACTTTTTAAAGCCTGTAGAGCCGATGTTTACTTCCACCTAAAGTCAGGGCCATGACAATATAAGTAAAAATGCGGAAGAATAAAGTTGCAGCGTCGGGATCTTCGCACAAATATAATGACAACAACATTTTACTACAGCATGATGCTTCTGTATAGACTGTATATAGAAACAGTCAAAGCAAAAGTGATGTCATTGCAGAAGTACACAAAAGTGCAATACCACTGATGGCCACTAGATGCCAGCTCCAAAAACTCCAACTGACTTCAATTCAAGAATCACCATTGTCATTTGTGAAATACTCAGTCAATAACAAGTCATTCTGATGTCATACTAAAAGGTAAATACATTTATATAGCGCTTTTACATAACATCTTAGGTCCCAAAGGGCATCACAAAGCATCCTATTCACACACACACACATACCGATTGCTACAGAGCTGCCATGCAAGGCACTACCCACCATTGGGCAACTTAGGGTTCAGTGTCTTCCTGGAGGACACTTTGACATGTCGACAGGAGGAGTCATACACATTGGACAGTGTAACGGGACCAAGGGTCAGGCCTCACTCCTCCCTTCAAATCCAAATATGGTCACTTCTGGCTCCAAAAAAACAACATGGCAACGTTGAGATGCCAAACTCCTGGCTTCAAAATGTGAGTTCACAAACCAACAGGTTGACTGAGATCTGAATGAGGTGGAAGTGTCCATCAACCTGACTAAAAACCTAAGAAATAGATCAATAATGATTCTTCAGAAAGCAGAGATCTATCAGAGATATATCAAAGGTAATGTGTTTGGCATGATCTTCAGGAACTAGGTGAACATCTTGGTCAATAATCAAGACTTTTCTTAGGATTTAGAATTAGAGACAAACACCTGAAGAGATGTGGTTTACAAAACCAGTCAGAAAGAACCAGATATACTTCTGAAACAAGCTTCTGGATTTCACTGCTGACATACACAGCACTGAGTGACCACATTCACTCAAATACATCAAAAGTCATTGAAAAAAAAACTCATAGGATAACGATCTGAGACATACAATGAAATCAAATCAAGGACCTATTCAGGGTGGAGAGGTGGAAACTGCCGTCCACCTGCAGAAGACCAGAGTGAAATCAGAGACTCCACAACAAGCAAACGCTGAAAGTGTCTGAACTGAACACCTACCTGTATCTGTCCAACTACTTTTGAACTCTAAACCTCTTAGTAAAACGAGGTACACCTCCCTCACAGTGCGGTTGATACAGGGTTAAATGTACCCAAAGTAAAGTAAAGACAGGACACAGAAAACATCAGGAAGCTGTTGGCACCTGGCCGCTAGAGCAGGAATAGTCAACATGACAGCGCTAAATATTGACTGAAGCACGCTTCATTACACACACATACACACTTAGACACACGTTCAGTCTATAAAAGTAATACGCCCATGAATGATGGACCACCTGACGGCTGCCTGAGTCAATATTTGTTCATCCTGTACGCTGTCTGGTTGGTCGATGTGAACACTGTTTCACCGGGCGTGTAGCTCTTAGCTGCAGCTTAGCAACAGTTAGAGTTGACTGAAATCTACACCGGTGATAAGACGGTCAGCAGGGAAACGTCAACACAAGCAGCGACGAATCACAAAGTACGATTGAAGTGCAAACCCCTTCTTAAACCAGGGGTTCCCAACCTGCAGGATGAGGATCCCTAAAGGGTCACAAGATGAATTTATCAGGTCACAAGGTCAGGAATAAAGTTTTATAAAGTTTTCACGAATTATGCAACTTTTTTTATTTTTTTTATGTTACTTCTTCAGGCTGCTGTCAAAACATAACAATCTGGTTCTTAATCACAGACTATACATTTATAAGAGGTGGACATAGTCACTGTGACTTGTGGATTTTGGAGCCAGAAGTTTGGCATTTGAACTTTGCCAACTTTTGGAGCCAGAAGTGACCATATTTGGATATGAAGGGAGGATTGAGGAGGAGGGATTGACCCTTGAACCCAAGGACACTGTCCACGATGAGCCTCCAAACCACCAGTACAGTGCAGTCGGCAGTTGCTCTGTGGTAAAGCGGCTGTCTATCAACTGAAGGGTCAGTGGTTCAATTCCCACTCAGAAAAATAGTATAAAAACAAAATTATCAAAAATAAAACTAATGTTAATTGATTGAACTTTCATTTTCTATTATTTCTGTTCTGAGCTGCCTCTTTTTTTTACAATACAGGACTGTAGTTGCTAACCAAGTAAATGTTCAAAATTTTCTTAGATTCAATATGACAACTACAACTGTGGAATATTTCCCCACTTTCACTTTTATTTTTTATTATTTGTTTTAATTTTAGCTGCAACATCAGAATAAAAGTAGCAGCAAACGTTTGATTTGAGAAATTCATATTCAAATAAACCTCTCAAATCAAATTTTGGCTGCTACTTATATTCCTGTCTTGTCTTATCTTATCTTATATCAGTTTTGAAATTCCTGATGAAATTAAAATAATACTCTCAAGTCAATAGTACTCAGCTAAGATCTTATTAACTTCAACTTATCCCCCCTCCCACACACACACACACACACACACACTGACCATAAACTCAGCTGTAGTTCACTGACCACAGAAACACCTCCTCACTACATAACATCCTAATAATAACGTCCTGTTTTATGAATGCGTGGCTTGAATTTTACAAGCCCCACATGAGCAGTGATGCTCACCTGACTTCTGACGATGGTGTCGGACAAAAGTCAGCGGTCAGACTGTCAGAGGAGTTGTCCCCGAACATGGCACCCTCACAACACCTCCACCCAGGGGGTCATTCTGACCTTTATCCACACGACTGCTGCCATCTGATGCACCTCACTATTGCTAGTTTGAAGAGGTTCATGACTAATTCTGGATTCTACTGAGAAAAATACTGATCCATCATCTGCTGCCATTCTTTTGAACTGTCACGTCCTTGCAGCTCTGCTTTTGACTGGTGCTCTGTGTGAGGTGTCAGGTCTCTGTAACTGTAACTGAGTCTACGTCAGCTTCATCTGCATCTGTCGGAGTGGGAGTGGGAGGTGGCCGGGCTGCGTGGATGGAGGTTGTGGTCGACAGAAGAGTGATAATAACATATATAAAATAAACAATCAATGAATTAATCTCAACCTTATTAAAAAATATATATATTAATGCCATAGTGTCTCTACTATCCACTGTTGAAAATCAGGAAAACAAAGATGATGCTGATTAATTATCTGGGGCATGTTTTCCAACCTAAGCTAATTTAAAACACATAGTTTCTGGTTTAGTTTGAGCTAATCTATGTCCTCTTACATCCACGGACATGGTGCTGGAGGCTATAGTTTAGTTTGTCTTAGGATTTAGCACTGCCCCTTCATAGATACATGGTCCTACTTTGTCCTCAGACCAACTATACAGTTTGATGATGCACATGTTGATCCATTTTAAAAAGGTAGATATGATCATCAAATCTATTGTCTATTTTATCAATAACATTTCATCATGGCAGGATCTGTGTGCTGTATTTCCTCAGTTATACACCAGAACCCTTCATTTAGAAACCTTGTTTAAAGCTCATTTTGATGCTTCATGTGAGATAGGAGCAGAAAGGATGAAGTTTTTAATACAAACTCAAAATTTCCTGTAACTGTTTAAAATTAAAGCTCTCTCGAGTTTCAGTGGGAGGTTATTAGGAATCATTTGCAGTCAAACTAACCACGCCCCTAAATATTAGACCCCTTCTTGAAGTTTAATATCTACTTAATGATGAAATGATTTTCAGATGGACCACAACAGGAGAAGAGTTGCCTTTATCTAATGACATCAGGATGATGTGGAAAAATGTACTGACTGAATATTTCAGGACTGAAGATGAGGATTTTTGAAATGAAGTCATTTGGATTCAGCATCTAGTGGCCATTGGTGGTTTAACACTTTTTTGCACTTCTGACTTGACACCACTTTTGGTTGTCCATCTTTTAGTCTATGGTTATAACTATAAACATCCACGTTAATATTCCTTTACAGCAGAAATAAACATGTTTACAGCCTCAACTAAAAATGTTTTTGGGCCTATTGTTTAATTTCCACATTCATCACAGCTCTACAGGAGCTGAATTTTTAGAGACAGACAATTTAAAATATAGCAGATCTGATCACAAGGACATGAGGAAATTTATAAAAATCATAAATACATTACTTTGGTTATTCTGATAAAAAGGTTTGTCATCAGCATATTGGTTCACTTTTTGGTCTCTATGGCTAATGATTGAACTAGGGTGAATTTTCCATAGAATTTACTTCTTTAAATTATATTATATTAATTCTATAAATTATACTGAATGTCAGGTTACGCAGGATAACGTTCATCCATGTGAGCTGACACGTTCAGACGAGTATCAAATCCATCTGTCACCACTGGCAACATTAAAATCACATGTATGTTATAAGTAACTCCGTCCCACTGAAGGGAACTCCAAGGGTTCTACATGTCCTTCTATTTTTTTACAAACACACACACACACATATATACACACACGGCTATTTGTTCACCTTTTCTTATAACTGTTAAAAAGGTCATGGGCCGCCTGTCTTGTGTTGTTAAACCCACAAGAGGAATGTTCTCTGATGTGGTCAAACCTGCTATATACACATGCTTGCACATACTGTCCCATACTGTATCCATACACACACACACACACTGGCTTCATCTCAAGCAGATTGTAAACTTAAGCCACTTGTCTCTCTTTGACACATAAAGCTCACGGCCTTCCTGGAAGGCGGGAAACGTCAGGTGGCACTTTGACGATACACACACACACACACACACACACACACACACACACACAGTTTACCCTTACCATAACTATTACTTGCCCAACCATAACCTTAAATCCTGTCTTCACCCTAAAACTGAATGATTTATGGTATGTGAACTTGCTTTTTGTCCACAGTGTGAAAACAGATCCATCACCATAACACACACACACACACACACACACACACACACACATACATGCAGTGGGTGCGTCTCAGCAGTGATGTCATGGTTCTGTTTGTGGAAGGTCATTTGGATGGCATGTGTTGAGTGTGTGTTGTCTGCAGTTGTCTTTCTTCTGTGACAGTACGAGTGCAACACAGCTGTTCAGCTTTGTTCGCTATCAAAGCAGCTGAGAAAATGAACAAATACAAGTTAAAGGAAAATGAAGTTAAAATTATGGACGGTGCCACTGTCACCTCCCCCCTCCCTGCATGTTCCAGCGTGGGCGGACTGTACATCTGTTACTGTGTGTTCGGGATAAAAGTGAAACTACATCTGGTTTGATACATCTGGAGTTTTTTTTTCTGTAGTTTGAGTGTTGATCCGGTCCTGCAGAACAAATCTTTTCAGTGATACTGTGTGAAAAATCACTGTATGTAAATGTGGTTTAGTAAGAAGGTAAAATTTAATAAACGGAGGATCATACATATCATTTAATACAAGAACGAGCAGCCGTTGTCATCAAAGATATGAAAACATAAGTATGAAAAGATAAATGAGGATATTGATGTTGTCTTTCCGTTATGGAAACTTCTGATGAGGACAAATGTTGTGTTCTGCTGGACAGCTCATCAATCAAAATAAAGTTTGTTGTTTGATAGCTTTAGCTGCAACATCCACATAGCTAATGTTTCACCAAGTCAATGTGAGAAAATATTTGTTACCAGGATTGAAATCTTGAGGCACACAATCTAGAAATAACTTACCGTATTTTCTGGACTATTGAGCGCACCTGTCTATAAGCTGCTATTGAATGTATTTGAACAGTTTCATGTGGTCCACTCTGACCGGGTCTGATGTGACGATGCTAAATGTATCGGCGGCACGGAGCTTGCTAGCTTGTAAAAAGCTGACGAGCTTCGTGCCGCCGATACATGAGAAACACCAGTGTTTAAGTTCAAAGCGTCAGGAAAAAGTAGCGGCTTATAGTCTGGAAAATACGGTAAATACATTTTAAAAGTGAAAACAAACAAAAACATTGGAGTTTATATAATCTGGAACCTCAGTGCTAGATGATACTACAGTATAATACAGTGAATGGTGAGGATACAAAGTGAAACACAAGCAACCAGTGAACTTTGTAATTAAAGGTCCCAAAAAGTTTATAAATGAAGTATTTAATCTTTATTTCCTACAAAATAAATCACCGCACAAAAAGCTGCTTGGTACAGGGCACCAGTACTGACTACATGACTTATGTACAGTGCAGTCTGAACCTGAAGGGCACAGAAAAAAATAATCCAAAGAGAGTGTCGGGAACTGGAGGTCAGAGGGTCCACAGCTCCGTTTTACTTAGACGCCCTCTAGTGGCTTAAATGTCAAGGCCCCAAAAACAACAGGTGGAGCACCTGTGAGTCACTGGGTCAGCATCTGTGGTTTGATCGAAGCGGGGACGTTTAAAAAATAAAAATATGAATTTATCGAATCCATATATTTACAAAATAACAAAACAGTAAACCACACGTTTCTTTAGCTTTTAGGAGAATGTGAAATTACCACAGGCAGAGAATTCAGCAGTGATGGCAGGACAGTGTGATGAACTGCAGGTCGGATTAAAGTCGACTCGTCTGCCACATATTTTGTTGTGATTGTTAGAATGAGTGTTAACGGCAGAGCAGTGGAGACAGCTGGTGTTAATGGTTCAGACGAGACTTGGTGGCTCCTCACAGCGAGGTAATGTTAATGGAATGATCCACACCACTGGGAAGTCATTTCAGTACATGTAATTAAATTATCACTGAGCTGCAGTTCACAGTAGCTCTGCAGTAGGTTCATTTAATCCTGGTGTGGACACGTTTTTAAGACGGCATAAAAGAAAGAAATGTATTTATTTACATGTTTTGTTGTTCATATTTATTTCTGACATGTGTCATACTGAAGATAACTTTCTAAAAATGAAAATCAATATGCAGGTGTAAATTAAAACATTAAAACTTGTATAGGTTTGTTCACTCTGCCTCCTGCCCACACACATTTGTTGCTTTTTAAAGCCAAACAGTGGAAATAATTATGAGAAGATGAAGAGGGAGAGAAATAAATTACACAAATTCAAACCTGAATTAAAAAAGAAAAACATTTCTTGGCTGATGTAACATGGTAATAATCTGATTTACTGCTCAGCAGAAACCAGCTTTAATCACCACCGAGATAGAAGTTTATGCTCTTTAAAGGATCAGTGAGTAATATTTACAGGTCTCTGTTAGAAGAAGTGTTTTCACTGCTGTATAATCTCTGTAAAACTGAATCATTGTGTTTTGTTGCCTTTGAGTTCGTACAGGGAGCAGGTTCACTTTTACATACTCTGAGATCTTGAGCTGCCGTGTTTCTACAGCAGCAAAGAACCACAGACGAAGCAACTGGGGCTAAAAAATAAAGCCCAAGCGAAAGTGCACAAAGTTGCAATACACCCGTCGGCCACTGGAGGCTGACTCCAGAACACTTTGGCTCCAATTGACTTCAATTCAAAAATTGTCATTTTCAGTCATGAAATTCTCAGTCAATACATTTTTTCACAAGTGATTCTGGTGTCATTAGTTCAAGTTAATTTGTCTTATTAGTAATCTGTCCATTTGAAAAAAAAAAAAGTCTTCATTAAGGTGATTTTAAGCTTACCAAAATGTAATAATTAAGGGCGTGGTTAGCTGGATTGACAGGTTGTTTGGAGGAGCTAAGCTAGGAGGAACATGAACTCTCTTGTTTCTGTATTTTTCCTGGTTATTTTTTGGTGGTGTTGTTATTTCTCCACAGTTTGTCGGTGTCTTTTATTCCTATCATGGCTCCTTCTTCAGTTAATTGTTCAGACTGACCATTAATGAATTCAGATATCCAGTTTTTTCAGTAAGTAAATCTTAATTTACTTCTGTATGTACAGTTAACCTGAAGAGGAAACAGTTAGCATCCTGATTATAATTACAACGTGATGGATCATGTTACAGTCACAGGTTGTATCTATGCTAGCTGTCCAACCACACACTGCACATAGAAAGATTATCTATGAGAAATAAATGGACTGTAAGTCTCATGTTCCTGAATGACCAGTGCCTACAGGACTTCATGTGTATTTGATGCCAGGTGGAAGACTGCATGGACAACATCCTTCATTGTCAAATGTGCTGTGGTGGTGATGATGAAGAAGATGATGATGATGATGGTGAAACAACTTTACCAATGTACACTAAGCCTGAATGTGGAGACACTGCTGACCTTGGACCGTCTGTCACCAACTAACAACTAAAACTACCACAATGTGAAACAAACAACAATGTTCACCATCTTACACTCATCAATATGACATTACCAACAGTGTTATGACTACTCCATGTGGTCGTAGGTCTTTAGCAGTGTATATGTGGAAAGGTAGGTTCACCGTAGGTTCTCACATGTGTCCATCAGAGGGGTTGGATGGGCTGCGATCCAAAACCTTGCTGCTAGATTACACTCACACTGTTCCTTTTAACACTGACATGATGACCAGCTAACAGTCGCCCACTTCCACACCAGGAGACATGCTCATCTAAAACTATCCCATATGGTCTAGTGTTCAGGGTTCCAGGTTTGAACCCAGGTGGTTCTGGTTCAACTCCCGGTATGAGAACAGTTGTTGTAAAAGACGATGTCCAGGAAGCTTATTGTATCATCAGGTTGTGTTTCTTTCTACAGTATATGTTCACAGTTTAGTTTCTAACAACAGTAAAGCCACAAACAAAGACAATGAGGTGAAAGATGCTTCACAGACTCCACTCAATTGTCACTATTGATCTATTGTTCAGCATTTAAATTTAATAATCTCAGGATATCCACTGATGAATTCTGGTTCCAGCAGCTCTGAGATCAGACGCTCTCTGTTTTTAGATGTTGTTGTTTAGCTACAGCTCAGTGACATGTTCATCATCTTCTGACTGATGACAACCTCCTGCTAATCTTTGACACGGTGAGTCCTCAGCTTCCAGCTTTCAGTTGGCTGAGAGTTAAGTCTGTGAAATGTCATGGAGACTAGTTATCTAAACTACAGCCATCATAAAGCACATGATTTTGTTTTCATGTCAATAACTGACTAAAGCAGCGTTCACTGTGCTGAGACAGAAGAGCTTTACATACAGTGGGAATGACCCTGATGACAACGAACCTCGATCATATTCAATGATCCTGAAATCAATCCCACCATCAGAGCTCCTCAGAAATGTTTTCTCTCCATCAAACTGCCTGAACTTACCTTCAAAGGCAGAAGCAGCCAGAAAGTTTCAGCTCCTCATTCTGTCTCTTAAATCCACAGCTTAGTGAAGAAGCCTCCTCTCAGCCAACGGGCCAACATGATCCTCTGTCTGTCAGGAGCAGAGTCGACCGTCAGCATGCCTCCCATACTGTACACTGAACAACAGCCATACTGACCACACTGCCCCTCACTGCTGGTAGTCACTGTGTGAACACTGCTGTGTGAGCACGAGGAGGAGGAGGAGGAGAGGAGAGGAGAGGAGGAGAGGAGAGGAGAGGAGAGGAGGACAGGAGAGGAGAGGAGGGGAGAG
>OOFC01020460.1:0-12818 GCA_900323345.1 Pseudochromis fuscus
GTAGCCTGGCCAATCAGACCCTCCTACATTCTGTTCGAATGCAGAAGGGTCTGGCACCAGAGGCATTGCCAGTCTTTTCATGAGCAAACTTTGGGACGGACCAATTACATGCCCCTGTTGTTGACGCGTCATACTCAGAAACCGGAACAAGCTTCTCCCAAATCAAAACATTGAAAATGTCGGACATGGCTGCCGTACGAGTGTTTGCTCTAGCTTCGGTCTATCTGAACCGAGTGTGCAATGACGCCTCGTATCCGTAAATTTTTAAGAAAAAAATCGACAGCTGTCATTAATGTTGTCCTCTCTCCTCTGTTTGCCAGAGCTCCACTCGTTTGTTTTCATGGTGAGGCTACACGCGCAAGCGTCTCACACTTTGTGCGTCACATTCGACTTCTGTGATTGGTTCCCTCTCAGCTTGCTAAGCCCGCCCTCGAAATGAGAGACAGCTCCAGGCCCTCACGTCTTTGTAAAGTATTCTTTCAAACCGTGTTGGGCCTGGTTGATCAGGTAAGGAAATTATGCATTTTAGAATAGTATTTTATGCATCGTTTTATTTTCATTCAAGTACTTTATTCAAAGTCGTATTCAAAATAAAACCCTACAAATTATGTAAAAGATGGACACAGCCACAGTGGAAACAGCACCAGTGTTTTGAAGTGTGGAGTTTGACATTTGGTCATTGTCATCTTCTTAGTTTACTTTGGAGTTAAAAGTAACCACATTTGGATGAAGGGGAGGAGCTGTGGAGCAGTAAAGGTGTGCATCTTAATCACAGTTTACAGAGTGTGGATGCAGCTAATGTGATATCATGTGTTGGTTTGTGGACTTATTATTTTGAAGCCAGCAGCTTGGCATTTGATCGTCCCCATGTTGGTTTTGTGGAGCCATGGTGTAGAACCCAAAATACTTCCACATGCTTCTCAGATGATTTGGTGTAATGATTGTCCATTCAGCTTGGCTCTGCTTGCTATTGTCCTCCATTTTGGTAGGAAAACAACAGATCAACATTAGCTTAGTTTGAGTCAATCAGGTATGCAATAGGTCAAACTGAAAGGTTTATAGACCCTTTTTACACTTCTTGGACAATCAGGTCACAAGTGGACAATCGGGACACATCTTTGTTTACACCTGAATTCAACATGGGACTCCAAACTGTCCTGTTGACCACTTGTGTTTGGGTGTCGCTACAGCAATGCCAGTGCTTTCGCAGTTTTTACATCACTTGCCAAGAGCACTAGATTTTGTAAACAGTTAGCACAGTTAGCTAAAAGCAAGGAGAAGATAAATGATTCAAGAACTGTTGTACATGTCATGGCAATTCCAACTGTTTTGGGTGACACGACAAAATCGTTAACAAGTTGCTAATGAGTGCAGAGCAAGATGAAGGAGACTAAAAAGGTCCTGCACTGATGACATGTTTCCTGTTACATCCTTGTCAGGATGCGTCAGTGTTTATACAACAAAAGATATGTGGTCACATGCGCAGTGCATAATGGTGGTCTTTTCTACCAGTAGTCAGCGTTGTCCACTTGTGATCCAGTCACCCAAGATGCATCTTAAAAGCAAGTGTGAACAGGGTTTTACCATGCCCTCTGTAAGATTACAAGCAAAACTACTTCAAATGGTCTGATGCACTTTTAGCAAGACTGCAGTTTACATTTTTAGCAAGTCATTAGAGCTCAAATATGAACTTTAAACCCCACGTTCAACTAGAAAGTGACAGCCCTGGTACTAAAGTACAGTCTTGAAGTAAATGTACTTTCCCCTAATGTATAAGCATGCATGTACAACACTATATTCAATGCTGTAGTATCCAGTAGATCTCAGAGAGTGCATGTGTTCCTCTGGTTATAAGCTAATGGAGAGTTAAAAAAAAAATACTATGCCACTCACTCATTGCTGGTGAAAATAATAAAACAGCTTTCTCAGCTACCATACACCTGAGCTACAAACACAGTAAATACCAAGTATCTCAACATGCTGTGAAGTCCATCTGCTGCCCTGCTCCTCCCTCTCCATCCTCACCTTGTGCCTCCTCCTCCTCCTCCTCTTCTTCTTTACTCACTGTTTACACTTTCCTCCTCACCCACGTCATCCAAAACTCCCCTGGACTGCCCCACTACAACCCTCTTCTCTCAACCCCCTCCTCCTCCTCCTCCTCCTCCTCCTGACACCCTCCCCTGAATAACTCCCTTTTTATGCACCACCCACCTATAACTGCCCCTCCTCCTCTTCCTCCTCCCTCCATCTCCCACAGCCACCCATCTGCTCACCAGTATATGTAAAGAAACAAATGTAGTGAGACACATACACAGTTACATTATCTATAAGTGCTGATGCAATAGGTTGTACAACAAACTTAACTGTGTTGTTGCCCTGATGGTTTTAAATGATTTATTGCTTAATGCTTTAATTACAGGAACACTGCAGTTTTTTCCAGCCATTTTAAACAAAGGGAGATGTCTCAATGTAGTGCATACAATATTGCACCCCTCCGGTGAAGTGTATCATCATCGATCTTCAAGCCCGCATTGATGTAACTGTGCGTGGGTGTGCGTTTGTTTGTGTGACCAGCTGAACCATGCTGTTTTATGAGTATATGTGTCTGTCTCTGCTGCTACAAATACTGTTAGCTTTTCTTGTTGTTGTGCAATACTAACTTTTCTTATGCATAGTGTATCGCTCAGCTAACGCACCTGCACAAAACACAATGCACGTCTACGGACACGCGCCCCCCTTTGCTGAGAGAGGTCCCCTAATTAGTCTCAGGGGTCATAAATAGCAAAGCAACACACACACACATACAGACACACAAACACACAAAGCCTGTCCGACAAAGAAAATGCTAACGCAACAACATAATTTTTTACAAGCCTACATATAGCGCTGCTACTATAGCGGGGTTATTTAAATGAATTACGACGCGCACGCGCCTTTGTCATCGCAGCTCTCGTGCAGTTGCTTCTCTGACAACAAACGAGCCTCTGCACGAGGAGGAAAACTAAAAATAAGCACAAGAGGCTCGACGTCAACTGTACAACACGTCGCCCATGTTCCATATACACAACAATTCACCCACCTTTCAACACAACGATACAAGCTATCTCCGCTGTCTGTGATGTCTCGTGCGCTCCTTGTTGTCGTCTGGCTTCTTGTTGCCTTCAGCGACACAAAAAAAATTATGGGACTTCCGAACGAATTTCAAAATAAAATCGATTAATTTTCCAATAAAACGAATATTGATATACTAATGGATTAGAAATAAAAATCGGATTTGTGAAAATAAATGAAAGCCATACAGGGTGCCGAACTGCATTATTATAGAAATGGGAGTTGTATGTACATATAGCCTACTGTTTACAGTCTCTGTGTAACTAACTATGATGAATGTCCCTGAGACCCTTATGAATACGGCATCTTGTGTTATGATAAAATTAAAGGGATAGTACGTTGTTTTGTTAGTAATATGAATAATATTTTTAGAGGCCCGCTGTCTGTGACCTTTTCTGTAGGTGTAATTATACAAACTGAACTAATAATAATAATAATAACAATAACAATAATAATAATAATAATAATAATTTTTAATAATAGGGTAGGCAACTTGAGTGGTGTGTAGCCCAGTGGTTGGAGACAAATACCACAAAGGTTGCATGTTTGAAACTCTGGCTAATGGCATTAATACAAATTAGTTTTCTTTTAAGTCCTTAAATGGTTTGTGTATCTCAGTCATTTGACATGTAGGTGTATATGCACCAAAGACACTGGGCATGCAGTGTTGGTGTTTGTTATATTTTGTGCAGTTTTTGTTTTAGGAAATATTGTTTTTTAGGATTAATCACAAGACAGGAAAAATCACAACAGCAGTTTGTAAACCATATAGTGTTTGTTACTTTCTTAGGTTCATTCAATAGCAAAAAAATCCATATGCACAATGTATCAGTCTATCACTTTATTTACATATCCATATTATAACAAATTCATCCATGTGTAAGGTATTTCCTGTTGGTTTCTCATGGGCCAAGATCTGCAAATTCCTCCTTTGTCCTGTAACATTGTGTAATCAAAGATGTTAATTGTGTGAGGAGAGGCTGAGAGAGGGAAATGACCGCTAGTGGAGAGTACAGTTTGTTTTTTCTTAGCTTTTACATTAGGTGGATAGATTTTCGTGGGGGAGTCCACCTCTGCACTATTGCTACCACCGGCCTGGAGCTATTGGATGTTTTAGCAGTGAATATATTGCACACCATGTGTTCCCACAGTGCAACAGCAGCATGCAGTGGATGCACTGAGTGTTGCACCCGCACTGAGCCGACTTGTGTGTTTTGCTGTGGTGAATTATGACTTTTTGTTGCAGCTTAATAAAAACAAGGTAGGACAATATCTTAGGAGCAACAAGGGACACATAATGCTAATATTGAGGTTCTCTTTATGAATTGGTGTCATAATGGAGAGAAAATATATGGGTAATAATGGTTTGGAAAAACATCCCATGGCAATGTCATGATGATATATGGGATAATATTTTCTGAGAAACTGTTTAAGTCCTAATATTGTCCTATTTCAAAAAATGAAGCATGTTATTACCAAGATATTTTAAGATAATACCCGTATTTACATTTTTAGCAATGTAATCATTTAATGATACGGATGAAACTCCTGATTTTTCTCTGCAAAAATGTAACACATTTGTTATTGTGAATGCACTGCATATGGGAGTATGGGATTGTAAAATTTTGAAATATAAAAGATCCAATAAACAATGTTAAATACGCAAATTACAAGTAATATGGTGGCTGATATCAACCTTAGTATGTCTTAATGGACCATGGAAGCAGTTGACATCAGGATCTAATGTCTCACAACAGTGGCTTTGCTAGTGCTCCAGTATTTGTCCAATCAGCCCCAGAGCTTAATAATCTCCCAGGGTGTGTTTCCACCGTCTGTCTTCATCCTGAACTGATTTTGCTTTGTGTGGAAGAGACGTGTGCCCTGCAATGCAACCAGATGGGTTTGTTTACTGTTTTCTTAACGTGATAAGACTTTGTATTCCTAAGTGCAATTGTTACCCAGAAACTATTATAAACCACACACACTGTAATTCATTTTGACTCTATCCCACAAATGTCACATGCTGCTGTGAACTTCTCCCAAGAGCAGCAACTGTGGATTAAGCCACTGCTGAAAATAGAGCCTACAAATTCACTATGAACACACTATCAACAAAGCTATCGTTGATGTCAACAATGATTGTATATAAATGATGCACATGACAATGGGTGTAGCCTCTTTGAGCGACAGGTGGGTGTTATCACAGGAGGGTAGCTGCAGTCAGATCATAGACTGTATGAAGCTAACGTGATGTCACCTGTTGGTTTGTAGCCTTGCATTTTGAAGTAAGGAGTTTGACGTATGAACATCACCATGTTGTTTTTTTTTGGAGCCAGAAGTGACCATATTTGGATATGAAGGGAGGAGTGAGAAGGCAGGTCTGACCCTTGAACCTGAGGACTCTGTCTGAAGCGTTTTAGACTTGAGTTCAGAACTGGTCTCTTTGCATGACCTGTCAATCCAAGTAACCACGCCCCTAAATCTTCCTCCTTTTGAAGGCTAAAATCTACTTAATGATGAAATGATTGTCAGATGGACCAGATCACTGAGAAGAAGAGATGACTTTAGCTCATGACATCAGAAAGACTCGTGGAAAAAATGTATTGCATTTCATGATTGAAAATGACCATTTTGGAATTGAAGTCAGCTGGAGCCTGTTTCTTTTGGAGCCAACATCTAGTGGAGATCAGTAGTATTACACTTTTTTGGGCACTTTCCCATTAGCCTCATTTTTAGACCTTGTTACTTCGTCCAGTCAGTCCCACCCCTTACTCCTCCCCAGCTCCTCCTTTTTCATCCAAATGTGGTCACTTCTGGCTTGAAAACAAAAACCAGATGGCCAAATTATAAAGTCTAGGCTACAAAATGCTAGTTCATAAACTGATAGCTAACATCACTGTGTTGTAACTGTTCATCTTCTGTGTGCAGTATATGGTCGTAACATGGATAAGCATCATTAAATGAAACACTCGGCAGCTGTGGCCCAGGTGGTAGAGTGGGTTGCCTGTGAATCGTAAGTTTGTGGGTTCGATCCCCGGCTCCTCCTGTCCACATGTTGAAGTGTCCTTGGGCAAGACACTGAACCCTAAGTTGCTCCCAATGGTGGCTAGCACCTTGCATGGCAGTTCGGCAGCCATTGGTGTGGCCGGTTGTGTGAATGTGTGTGTGAATGGGTGAATGAGTTGCCTTATAAAACACTTTGGGACCTAGCTAAGGTCATGAAAGTGATATATAAATGTACTCCATTTACCATTCAATAAAACACTGTGAGTCATGAACACAGTTTAATCTCACAGAAAATGTTTTTATTCATGTATTCTGGTGTGACTTTTTACAGTAGCAACAGCAAAACAAATACTTCTGAACAGTGATGGACAGTAGAATGACATTAACACTCACACACACAGACACACAGACACACAGATACAGTTCCACCTTCTGATTAGTAGCTGTGATCTCATATATATATATATGAATATATTATTTTCATAATAAATTATGTACAGTCGTGTTGCAATGACGGCGATGTGAGACAGCAACAAGAGTGACAGAGGGGGGACTTGTGCTCCGATCAGTGATGGTTTTGTGTGGAGTTGGGGGGGTCAGAGGTGAGAGGCACATGTCGGCCCCTCCAGGTGCATTCTGGGAAGCACCCAGAGGGAATGCCCGATGTGGATGGAGACAGCGAAATCACCACATGTAGGAGTCGTCATATCTGTTGGAAGACACAAGCAGAGGCATGGAAGTGGTTCTGAATTCCCTGCATTCATACATGCTGATTACAGGTCACATGACACCTTCACTTCCTGTGTGTATGGGTCTTTACCTTGATCTCTGGTCTCTGTTGCTGTCGCTGCCAAACAGCAGCTCTGCAACCACATCATCCTGAGCTGAACGCTTTCCATACCTGGGACAGAAAGAAAGAGATTTTTACCACATGTCTGATATTTTATGTGTGTATGTAAAAGATTTTTTTCAATAAAATAAAACCTAATTGTATTTTAGAAACAGTGGTTCAATGTCATTTTATTCTTTAATTAGTTATGAGATAGTTTTCATTGTTAGTGGTGGAGTTCACCATTCCCACCCTGGATTCAGATCACTCTTGCAGACATAAAGGACTCACAGGAGATGATACATGCATGCAGTGTTAGAGACAATAATGTGAATTATGACTGAAAATGTTGGATTGTTTTAACCCAGAACTGGGTAAATATTAGACTAACTACATTCTGGGTTAATTTAACTCAGTGACATGGACTTTTTACTCAACATTTTATTCAACTTTTTGGTTTTTTTACCCAAAGTTTTGTCGTCTCGCTGTATATGTACAACTCTAACATCCAGTCACTCTCCTCCTGTTGTTCTCTTCAAACGTCTGCTAATGCTAACATTTCCTGCTGATTCACATTCAGCTGGCAAAACAAGTTTGTTTGTTTTTTTACATCATGAAGCAGTCATGGGGGCATTTTATTGGTATGCTCACAAAATCAACCATGCTGGGTCCTACATCCCCCAAGACGCCACCAATAGCACCTTTCTGTCTGGTGAATTCAGATGCCTCCAATTTGTAATGTAATCAAGCCCAGGCTGAGAAAACCCTGATGACTATGACATAACCTCTTCCCCCAGTTTCCCCCAGAGTCACAGAAAAGAATACACAACTGTTGTCACCACTGTGGAGATGTTTAACTGTTGGTCCAATGTCTTTGTCCTGTGTCTTCAGCTGTTCCCATCCTGTGATCACCTAATGCTTTAATTTCACAGTCAGATTCAAGTGTCCTTGTGTGTGTGTGAGTTTTATTGTGTGTACAAGACTGTCATTTCCAAGTCTGAGTGGGTCCTATTGTTCCCTTGATAAGGAAACCAGGGGTCCAAGAGAGTCTGAAAATGTAAAATCAAAGACCCGTTTAACAGAAAATTTACTCTGTAATGTGTGTGTGTGTGTGTGTGTGTGTGTGTGAGAGAGTGAGTGTTTGTGTGTATGAAACAATGAACGCAACCCCTGCAACCCCTGCAGAGCAACCTGCAGTTCTTCTGTTTTCCCATCAACCACCTGTTTCACCACCCCCTACGACCCCAGCACCCAATCTTATGCGCCATTACCTCCTCTGTGTGAGGAGTGTGTGTGTGTGTGTGTGTGCGCGTGTGTGTGTGTCTCTGTAGGGAAGCAATTGAGCACCACACACGCTCGGTCTCAGCTGTCACACAGCTGGCGACGTATCAGGATGTAAGATGTTTTCACCTTTGATAATGGCCTGTTTGCAGCGATATATCTCCCAGAGTTTCCCCGGTTGGTCCTGCTTTTATTTTCTATCTGGTTGAGTATCGTTCTCACCATTTTCCACCATCTTCCTCTCTGGATTTCTTATTATTCTTTTGTCTAATAAGCTTTCTTTCTTTCTCTCTACCCACTTGTCATCTTACGTACTCGAATCTTTTACTTAAGAGTATGACTACCTGCTTATACCCTGAAGAAAATGTACTAAAAGTAAAACAAAATACTGATTGTCTCTATATTGTTGTTTTGTTATTGTTATTATTACTGATGTGTATGCTTGCTGTACAGGTAAACTATTGTATGCAGATGTGTGGAGCTAACTTAATCTATGCTGTATTGGCCACAGCTAGTTGTTACTGCTAAGGAGAGTATGTTTTTGCCTGTTTGTTAGTTTATTTGCAACATTACAGGAAAAAAAACTGATGATGAATTTGTTTTGACAGAAAAAGTATTACCCAATAAACAGTTGATAAAATTGGAGGATGCCAAAATATCCTTGTGACTTGTGGACTACGGGTTTGGTTTCTTTGGCTAACTTCATGAATTTTCATGTGTTTTAATTGTATTAACGATTAACTTTGTGCAAAATTATACAACTTAAGTGACAAGTGGATGTTGTCACAAGAGTCAAATCATAGACTGTACACTGAATGGACAAAGCTATGTCATCCACTGGTTTATGGACTCACATTTTGAAGCCAGGAGTTTGGTATTTGAACATCACCATGTTGGATTTTTTTGGAGGCAGAAGTTACCATTTGAACCTGAGGACACTGCCCAGTATGTATGAGAGTCGAGTTCAAAATAACCTCACATCTTTCTCCTTTTTTAAGCCAATAATAACTTAATGATGAATTGATTGTCAGATGCACCTCCAGATCACTGAGACGAAGAGTTGACTTTAGCTAATGACTGCAGCATGACTTGTGGAAAATTATACCCTGATTAAATGACAATGTCCATTTTTTACACAGCCTATGGGAACACCAGATTTCATGGGTCCTTTCAGTAAAATTAGTAGACTACTAGAAAAGACATCTTCATTGTAAAAGTTGCTAAAACCCCCAAGTGAAGATGCCAGTATTTCATCCAGTTATACAACGCTATAAGGTGCCATTGTAGTGATGAATTGAAGGCATCAGACTACCTTGATCCATCAATCGCATCTTCAGTGTCAATAGCTGACAATCCTCACATCTCCAAGCCAAACCTTTATGTAACCATTAATTCCTTTGATCACACACGATACGTCTTCATCTGCAGCTCTCCAGTGAAATGTAAAAATATTCTCCTCCAAACAAATGGACTTTCTCCGGCATCAGGAGACTCCTTTGAGCCTGGTGTATCTAAATATCAATGACCTATTTGACTTTCATGAATAAGGACAAATGGCTCAGACTCATGAGGCAAATCGCTTCAAAATATTTCAAGAAAAAAAAAAAAAAAACGCCATCTGATGATTCCTCGGCCACGACTTTTCCACCTGAGAGTAGCAGGCCTTGCTAAGTGAATTTGGGATTCTTGTTGGGTCCATCTGTGTCGGTTTTATTGCTCTGGTCCTGTTGATTTGGAGGCCTGGAGGTTTTGGAGAGTGGCTGGTAATCTAATCTACGGAGCTGCCTTCGGGTGAAGGGTCGGGGGAGGGAATAGGGGAGTGCATCATGCAGTAGCAGAGCTCCAGGCTTAAGTATGAATGCGGCC
Source organism: Pseudochromis fuscus (assembly GCA_900323345.1). Taxonomy (NCBI): domain Eukaryota; kingdom Metazoa; phylum Chordata; class Actinopteri; family Pseudochromidae; genus Pseudochromis; species Pseudochromis fuscus. Next base: position 10,094 of record OOFC01020460.1, read on the forward strand.
GCTGTAATGTCTTGGATGGAGCTAAATTAATTCTGGACAAAAGCAGCAGGTGTGAAGAAACAGAAAAGCTTAAAGTTTGAGGTTAACGCTTTTAGCTTAACATCTAATATTTGGGTTTTTTTTAACTTATGGGTGATGCAAAAGATGAACTTTCCTCCAGTCTCATCCTCAATCTTAGGGATCATATGAAAATTATCAGGGTTAAAATGATGGTCATTTCTTATTTATGTTTTTTGAGCTCTTTAGTCAGTGATTCAAAAGATGGCAGAAATACTATGTGGACCATGAGCATTTCTATTACTTGTCCACTGCTTCATCCATTATTTTTCAGTTAGGATCCACTGAAAATTTGTAGCTTTTAATTTGAAATGGGGAACTGCTGAATTTGCCACAGACTGAATACAGAACGAATGAAGCTAATGTGATGTCACCAGTTGGTTTGTGGACTCGCATCTTGAAGCCAGGAGTTGTGCTTTAAACTTTGTCATGTTCCTGTTTTTTTGTTGTTTGTTTGGAGCTAAGTGACCATATTTGGATATGATGGTAGGAGTGAGAACTGAACCTGAGGTCACTGTCCAATGTGTTTGAGACTCTGTGCTAGTCCTTCTAGTATCTATCAAACTAACCATGACCCTAAATATCTACTATTTAGTATATTGTTTGGTCCAACAAATATTCAAATTTAAGTATGCAAATAATTTATGTACAGTCCCTAATCTGAACCTGCTCTCAAGGCTGCGTTCTTTTGAGTTTCCTCATTTAAAAAAAAAAAAATGTTCTCATTTGGTCAACTAATTTGAAAGTTAATTTTACTTTTGAAAATAAAGTGCATAGTTTTCCATATTTTTGGGGCGTAATTGACAAAGGCTGATTTTCTTCTGGGAAAGAAAATGAGTTATTTTGAAGCTAGTTTCCGTTGCTGTGTTTTAAAAAACTTCCACCTTTCTTCTTTGGTCATTTGACTTTCAAAGACACAGACACACAACCTGAACAGACAACAAATAAATGACCATGTGCTGTGTTTAGATGTGTGCGTACCTCTGCCTGGTGATCAGGTTGATGTAGTGTCTCAGAGCTGTGTAATACTTGGCCAGCTCTTCGGGTGGGGCGTCCTCACCGGGGTTCTCGGGTTTGGGGGGGTAGGCATCCGCCAGTGCTCCCAGACACACCAGCACACACAGCACAGCGGCCACCAGCACCGTCCAGGGCTTCAGCATCACAACCATCTGCAACAGCAACAGCAAGACGAGGAGAAGTTATGGAAGCTGACGGTTCAAACCTTAAGGAAAAATCACAATAATTTCCCTTGTTATTCCTACATAATGACATATGTCCACATGTGGTCACACTTTATATTCCAAAATCACATGTTCCCACATGTGATCACATGTAGCAACAAATGTACCCATGGGCTTCACATGGGTATAGCCTTTATACACAAAATTTCACATGTAAAACCCGTCAGTCTCATATAAAATCACATCAGGTCTTATACGCAGTCACATAGTAATTTACATGGGTTTCACTGATTTAAACCAAAACCACATATTTCCCATGTGCTTTGCATGTAGATCACATTTTTCACATGTGACTTTCCCATGTGTTCACGTGTTTTTTCCCATGTGAAATTCATATGTTTTTTCTGTGAGTCCAATATGTTTTCCAACTGATCATTGGAATGGAAATAAGTTTCCCTTTCGACAAAAACACATGAAACATATGTGCAGTGATTTCAACATGTGGGAAAATTACGTTAAAAATGTTTACGTGAATACATATGAAATCTATGAGTTTTACATGTGACACTCATCTAATTTCTTGTTTTAAGAGCAAAACCATATGACGCACATGGGTACGTTTCTGTTCACATGTGATCACATGGGAAAAACAAAGGAAATTCCTGTTTTTTTCTGACATTACCAGCCACTGTTTGTTTGATCAGTTTGAAAAAAGGTCAAAACCAAAAAAAAAAGAACCCATGATGCTTCAAAAAAACTCAACCGGAGACTTAAAAAAAAAAAATCCCTTCCTTACTAATGAGAAAACGTTTGATGTGTGTCCACAGGAGGGAAAAAACAGCGTCATCTGTTTTCTTGGAAAATGGCCCTGAGTTGGTTGATGAGTAAACTTAGGTGTACAAAGCAGCTAAACAAGTTGATATATGTTATGTAAAGAAAAGAGAAAAAAGCTTCAGGCTGTGGATTGACTGATTGTCACACTCCCTTCGCTGAGCGTTGTTCTGTTCCTGAGGAAGATGAAGACGATGGATGGATACTGGTGGTGGAAACTGATTTTACACATCTTCAGGGAGGCAGTTTATTTGATGGAGGTTCAAAGACAGACATAATTTATATAAATATGCTGCATGTGTAAAATGTTATTTGAAATCTAGTGCATTATTATTGCCTAAAAACTATCAACATCTCTTACCAGGATGAATGGACCATGGCTGAGTGAACCATCCAGGAGCTCCAGGTTTACTTTGTGTCATTTACATAATTTGATTAACTGCAATTTCTTTGTAAATGTGGACCAGTGATGCAGGACATTAAAGCAACTTGTTTCAGAAAGCTCAACAAGTTTGTTTGTTGTTTTTTGTTTTACTGAAATGCTTCAAATTTCTGGTGTTTTTAAGGAGTTAGCACAAAGGAAGCTTCAGAGAAGTCAGTTATCCATAGTGCGAACAATTACTGTTGCTTTCAATTCATCTAGACTTTTTTTACAG
>OOFC01020460.1:13208-29568 GCA_900323345.1 Pseudochromis fuscus
CACTTATACGTATATTTAATTTCACAAATCAAATACTGTACTCAGATTTCTAAAATATGGCAAAATTAATGAAGGATTGCTTCTGCAGTTTGAAATTGATTTGTTTGTTAATTGACGGATATCTTGTGTAATTTAATGTTCTATTGTGTTCCCACAAAAATCACCAGAGCCCATTGATTTTTAACTTTTGCGCATCTTTCTGCAAAACTGAGGTTTCCTCTGATCCGGAAAAAACGGAGTAGGTACAGTCCCTGTAGAAATGCAGAGCAAGTATGAAGGGGACAGAGGGGACTGTGAGGAGATGTCTCACTGAGGAAACCGCAACATGTGTCTGTGTCGCTGTCCGCGGTGCTGAACGCGCTCCCAGCGGCACCTCAGCCACGAGGATTTTACGCACGAACATATAAACTTCACACTGGATTTTTCTTTCTTCTAAATAACAGAAAATAGATTTATGTTAGTGAAGTTGGTGTTTCTCTAGTTTTTTTTCGAAACACGTTATTCATTTTCAGACTAATTTACAGTTTTGAAGGGAAACCGGAGCGCGTCCACGTTGCGCTGACTGCATGGTATCTGTACAAAAGCCTTTAGGTGAGCTCACTTTTTTCTCATGGTCATAAAAGACAAACAACGTTCATAAAACACTTGATTTAGCTTTTGTTTATGAGTATTTTTATTAATAAGAAGAAGAATGATAATGACACAGGTGAGAAGTAACTACTGCTGCTGCTGCTGCTGCTGCTCCACAGAGGGATTTTCTTTAGTTTACTGGCACAAATACGATTTGGGTAAAGCAAAACAGCGAATAAACACAAATATGTGAGTAGTGAAAGAAAACCTGAGCACGCCAGTCTCCCTGTGTCAGAACTCACCTTCATGCAGACGCACGAAGAAGCATTTTACGCATGACTATGAGCATTGAGAAAAGTAGTAATCTAGGGGGGAAACGTATGATATGGATCGTATACAAAGCTCCCAACATTTTACAAATCATGTTTTCTGTGGAGCTGCAATCCATAATCGTAAAGTGGGTAAAATGTTGCATTTTCCTTTAACGCGCAAAATTCCGACATCATTAAAACTCTGAGAGGAAACAAGAGCAGGAGGTTTTCATTTAGAAAGTTTTGCACAGAACAGTTTCCCCGTATTATTTGGTTTTACGTTTGTCAGTCTGAAAACTAGTAAAGAAAGTGGAGACTTACTTTGACTTTAAGAAGACTTCAGAGGTTTCAGGTAGAAGCCACAGGTGGAGTCTGCAGGTCGCTGCACTTTGGTTTCAAACTCCGACAGAGGTGATTTATATAGTTAAGCGGCAGCGAAGGAGGGAGGGGTTGTGTGTGTGTGTGTGTGCGTGTGTGTGTGTGTGTGTGTGAGAAGGAAAAGGGTGGGTGAAGAGGCCGAATGCGTCAGATGGTGATGATGATGGAGGCATTACTAACGCGTCGGTCACGCAGTCAGTCCTGTGTGTGTGTTTTCTTTTTTTTTTTGATAGAGTTAACAGATGACATTTTGGGCCGTGACAAAAAAAAAGATCCTGCATCAGTGGAGAAAACACAATGTTTACTGTGAATTTCCAGCTGCTTCCTCCAGAAAAGCATCCACAAAGTCAAAAACTGAAGTCACCAGACCGCCACAAAAACATGACTGTTACATAAACTGTAATTTTATGGAAATTTTCAACTTACTTCAGTAGATTTTTTCTCTATTTTTCAATAAAACCTAAATATATGAAAAGAAGTGTAAAAACGTAAAATAACACAAAAAACTGTAATTGTGAATCATCTAAGGTTTATATTCTCCACGCACAAAACATTGCTAGAATACGTTCATGTTTATTGTGTATTCAAGAGATAAAACATTTATTACTATACACAAAAACTGAATTAAACTATAAGAAATACAAGTCTAATGTGAAACAGCACAATAAACATGTAACTAACTATACATTTTCAAAACAAATTTTGGCTGTTTCTTAAGGCACATTCACAATTTCTTTTAGTTACATTTTTCTTTTGAATGAATTTAATAAATACAAACTTAAATTCAAGTTTAATACTGTAAATGCTAAAATATAGCACTGTGAGCCTAACTGGTTCTTGTTTTATTAATAGATTTAGTTACTGACTGACAAATGTAAGACATGTTTTATGGTTTTTACGAGTGTTGTAATACTTGAGGTCTTGGTTTTGAGACCGGTCTTGAGACCACTTTTTAAGGTTCTCCATCTCGTCTCGGAATCAAAGGCATTTGTACTTGGTCTTGTCTCGGTCTCGGACAGGGTGGACTCTGGGTTTTTTGATCAAGACCGGTCAAGACCAGACCAGCACTACTGTGCTAAGTGAGAAATGTAGAATGTAGCTGCTGCCTTCCTGGTGTCTTGTGGTCTTTGTGACACCAAGAGTGACACCCCACTGTACACAGAGAGTGGATGAAGACGACTGGAGACTCTAGGAAAGTTAGTTTTTGTTGCTGTTGCATTAATGTAAAAGCAAACTTAATTTAAAAAGAAAAGATGCTGGTCATTTGGTTCTGTTTTGTCCTGATTTTTCTTTGATATATACAGTCTTGGTCTTGTCTTGACCTCTAAATGTCTTGGTCTTGTCTCGGCCTCGATACTCTCTAGTCTTGATAATGTCTTGGTCTCAGTTGGTACAGTCTTGACTACAACATAAGTTTTTACATTGAAAATATTCTTAAATGAATATTAAAAAGCCACAAACATTATACAAGAGCTCATGCTAAGTTAAACCTATAAACTGCGTTTTTTTATTTAAGTTGGTTATTTTTCCTCCTTGTTTAGGAAACAGAAACAGAAAAGTCTTCATGATGAAATGAATGAACTATCACAGCACATGTCAACATCACCAGATCATGTGTAAAAACAATCAATTTCTAAGATGAACTGGATTTTGCACTTTTTGCAGTTCCAGCTGTTGCCACCAGGCGGAGCTACACAGCAGTAGTAAGACAGACAGACACAGATGGACAGATGGTCGGACAAAAAGCATTTCATTGTTAACTAGTTGTATCAAAGTCAATTAGGAAGCGATGATGATACACAGTCTCCACAGCTGTGACGCCTGGACTCCGTCGTTTCCACCCGGCTCCTTCCTCCTCCATCGCCTCCTCTCCTTTGTGACTTTTCCCTTTGATATTATGACATCAGTGTTTTGCTGCAGGACTGAGTTGCTGACTCTCTGATCTTCCTGGTTACAGATCTACACTGGTAGTGGTACAGGTTTCTTGTTTGGCTCAGATCTACGGCGACTACGTCACCGTGAAGAACTTTTTAAACTCACCGATGGCTGATGCATGTGCATGAAGTGCACTTCCAGTAAGAAGATCCATACAAACCTTTTAGCTCTGTAACATCATTTCATCAATCTGACATTCCTGTAATCTTTGGCGATGAGAAGTGAAATGATTCAGACTCATAGTGGTGTGAACACTGTTACTGTGAAACTTCATCTTCCAGATTTGGCCTCTCCACCTTATTGGCAATAATAAAAGGCAAGGAGAAACTTTCACAAGGAAGTAGCCAGAACCGGTGGGATCAGTCCTTTATGATGGAGTCCAGTGTTTCAGACTAGAAGGAAAATTTCCACCTGAGTCCAACATCCTTTGATATCAAACAGTAAACCCTGGTCCAACGAGAACTGCAGTTCCTCAATTGGCCACTTGAGGCCGAATCCAAAAGTGTCTCAATCCACACAGACCTCCACGTTAACTTTAGAGCAGATATAAACATGTTTACAGTGTGTTTGTGGTCTCTGTGACTCAATTCATGTAAGAACGAGAAAATGTTGGGTGGCAACTCAAAAATGTTAGTAAATGAAATTTCATTGTGTGTGTGTGCATAGTGTACTGTGCTTGCATGCTCAATGACAAAATAAAGATCTCTTCTTCTTCCGCTAAAAAACACAAAATGTTGGTAAAACATCTTACTGGAGTTAAACTAACCAAGCATGTACTTAGTCCAATATTGACACAATTCTGGGTAAAGCATCGTTGTAGTGTGCTCGTTCATGACTGTACAGGAGTGGATTTTTATATAACGCAACTATTTTAAAACTGTGAATTGTATTTATGCAACCTATTGAAGCTTAATTATTAAATTAGATTAATTGACGTGTCTTCTAAAACTAGCAGGTACCATACTAATCACTTATGCCCCCCTGGCAGTGTGTTACATCACTGTGGCTACATTCAATTTTTTAAACTGTCTGTATATAACACACATAGTAACATACCTTTAGTATTTCCACCATGTCCTGGTTTGTTGCACTGTGTTGGTAAAAACCACCAACCTGTGACCTGTCAACTACACACTGAAATATGTCTGCATTCTCTCTCCTGTTATCTTCATATTTTTTCCCACATTGCCCAGGCTGTGCAGGATCTAACAGAAACAAGAAAGGGGGGAATAATAAATCCAATAATTGAGCTGAGCACTTCCTCATCCACATCAATAAGATGTATGGATCCTCCTCTCTGCAGGGCAGTTTGTTTGGAGTCATTATCGCACCAATTAGGCCGATCGTATTATTAGCAGAGACTATGCTCAGGGGAGAGACGAGAATTAAGTCCAGTATGTATAGAGAGATATTACACAGAGTGAGGCTGTTTCACACACTGTGGACCCACTGGGTTAAATGAGTTTTCACACTAGAACATTAACAATATGGTGAACACAGGTCGAGGCCTGACTGATCCTGTTGGTTGGGACAAAGAAGAAAAAAGAAATCTCATTTATCCCATGTTGCAAACTCAAGTTAGTAATACTCCCACTTCGCTGTGCAGCCAATACAGAAGTGCAAAAACGTGTAATACCTTCTCTGGCCACTAGATGCTGGCTGCAACATACTCCAAATGACTTCAATTCAAAATTCTTAATTTTCAGTAAGGTTCCCCACAAGTCATCGTGATGTCATCAGCTAAAGTCAACTCTTCTTCTCAGTGAGCTGGTCCATCTGAAAATCATTTCATTCAAATATTAGGCTTTAAAAATAGGAAGATTTAAGGGCGTGGTCAGTTTGATTGACAGGTCTGGTCACTAATGATATAGTGGTGTTTTGGAGGCTCATTCACTATAGTGGACTCGGGTTCAACAATCAGACCCGCCTCCTCACTCCTCCCTTCATATCCAAATATGGTCACTTCCGGCTCCAAAAACCAACATGGTGATGTCATAGTAACATTGTTTTATGTAGTCTACAGTTTTCCCTCTTGTTTGTTTGCGGCCTTGACATAGTTACTTTCATATGTACTGACGAAGTATTTCAAGATTGAAAAATATTAAGAACATTCAAACTTGTTGCACTTTTTTGCGTCATTGTTGAGACCTGTATATTTCTATATACAGTCTTTGGATTTCACTTTTGTTTGGGTGACTACATTTTGATGTACATATACACTTTACATCTGTATTTTTAGTATTAGTTTATTTTATGTCTTGTTTGTTATTTTTAATAACATTAGATATTTTATGAAAATATTCATAACCTGGTTCATGTTTAAAATCTGTAGGGATACAAAATAACCCTGAACAGCAATCACTGTAGGAGAGTCTAGAAAACCCAGTTACAAAATATAAAAGTATTTATTGTAACTTCATTGGTCTTGTGTTGAGAAGAAGGATATTTTTGGTGATGATGCCATTTGCAGTCGATTGGATAATATTACACAGGCTGAGAACCTTTATTTTTAAATAGGAGTGAGTTATCATATTTCTGCAAAATGAGACAAATATGGAACCTGCGTTGACGGCAGCTGTGCCTTAGTGACGTGTAACACAAGATGATTCAAATATTAATTGAGAAAAACGCAATGAGACAAAAGCCTCCACATGAAATCCAGTCACAGCAATGTAATTATTCCTCTGAATTATGACATATCTTTGAATGAAAACAACAAAATAAATAAAGATGGATTACCTTCAACCAAGTATATCTGCAGTTTCATTTTAAACGAACAAGGAAACAAACAGCCAGTATAAAAAAATTTATTTATGAGTGTTAATTTCTTCATGGGAGTGTAAATCTGCATTTAAATAAACTGGATGTAAAGGAGGGAAAATACACTGATTTACTCGACTACTCCTTCAAGAAGCTTAATGTCTCCATCTCCTATTGTCTCTATTTGTCTCCTAGTGTCAGTGTGTGTGCATGTGTGTGTGTGGGTGTGTGTGTGTGTGTGTGTGCGTGTGTAGGTGTGTTTGATGAAACCACCACACCATAGTTCCTTCCACAAACACGTCCGGTGATAACACATAAGTAAAAGGGCATTTACTGACTATAGTGTGTGTTAGTGTGTGTGTGTGTGTGTGCGTGTGTGTGCGTGTGTAGAAGTCTGCCCAGAAGCCTTCATTTATGACCCTTTTAAGATCCTGCTTGATCTATGACAGATTAATAAGTAAATAAATAAATCACAGAAGCTTTTTTTTAATTTGAGCAGCAGAAAAAATAAGGAAGTGAATAAACTGAATAAAACTGAAATGGACCGGAAAATTAAATTGTCAAGAAAATATACAGATGTGCAGACAGACTGAAAGATACTGACAACAACTAAAAAGACCTATTGTATAGTACAGGTGTCACCAACGTTTACCGTCAAAAGAGCCACCTAAAACAAAACAATTGTGATTCCTATGGGACCACATGTGAACACATGTTGCACAATTACATTTCAAAATTCGGCCATTGTAGAAATACAAAAAAATATATATATCTCCGATGGCCACCAGGTCCTGGCTCCTGGCTCTAATATTTTTTATTGATAGTGTGATTACAGTGTAATCATGAATCTTTAAGGTCCACAACCCAACAGGTTACAGTCTGTGATTGGAAGTGACAGAAGATTAACCTTTCCATGAATCTTATTCTCACATAGACTCGATGGGACTAAAACAAACACTGCTTTGAGGTTCTGTCAAATGTGGCTGTGGGCTGTTCATGTGTGTTGCATACGATGACCTATGACACACCTGGAAGCCTGAACTGTGGTGGCTGTGGCTCAGGTAGTAAGGCAGGTTGTTCAGTAATATAAGGTTGGGGGTTCAAATCCCATCTCTATATGCCTTTGGTAAGACACTGAGGTCTGAGTTACCTGGTGGTGCCATTCAATAGCAACATAACATTGTAACAAACTTCTTCTTGTTGTTTTTTTTAAACAAGGCCTCCTTCATAGAATGTGAATTTCTATCTATCTATCTATCTATCTATCTATCTATCTATCTATCTATCTATCTATCTAAATATGAAAATACATGTATTTGGTGCAAATATTTGCAATTGGAGAATGTTTGCTTTAAGCCTGAACTGAAATGTAATTTTAATGTTCAAAATTTAATTTTAAAATTTTAATGTGTACATTTAATTCAACTATATTATCTTTTGTTAAAGCCACAGGGAGTCACTGGGGAGGGATTAAAGATCCACAGGTTCCTGATTGTCGGTAAACTGGGTGTAGAACCTCCCAATTGTAGTGAACTGACCTTTACTATCAGCCAATATTGATTAGTAAACTAATATCTAATCTCTGGAATAAGGTTAGCTGTCCGCCAATCAATCCAAATCAAAGCAGCCATAATCAGTGGCCTGTATAAACAATCACCTGATCACCTGACTCGTTATGCTGAACCCACAGAGTCAGTTTTAATCTACACTATTGAAAGAAATGATTGATTTTAGGAAAGATTTTTTTATTAATTTTCCAGATTTTTTTCCTGATTAAACACAAAGTATGAATACAATAAAAACATAGTCAGTGAATTTACATGTAAAAGTAGATAACGGGTTGTAACCAGTAAAAACGATAAATTTACAGTTGTATTTAAAAACAAAGCTTTTTTTTTTTTTTTTACATTATTATGTTGTGAAAATACTTTGACAGATTTTTTTTTAATGCAATAGATGAAACTGTCAAATGTAATTCTAAACATTTCTAAAATCTGACACAGTTGATTAAAACTATGGACTTATTCTGTAACTTTACAGCGATTTATGACAAGAGTTTCATGTGTTTTTATCAGTTTCATGCCACCATGGACAGTGTATAGAAATAGATGTAGCAACCAGGTCTTAAAAGTGAGGCCAGTGTGGAAGTGCAATACCATAGATGGCCACTAGTTGCTGGCTCCAATCATAGACTGCATATACAGTACAAATGGATGAAGTAAGTTACACATCACCATGTTGGGTTATGGGAGCCAGAAGTGACCATATTTGGATACGAATGGAGGAGAGAGGAGGCGAGTCTGCTAGCTAACCTTTCATCAGATGGACCACCAGATAATAAGAATTAACTTCAGCTAATGATATCAGTAGTATTTCATGAATAAAAATAATGATTTTTGAATTGCAGTCAGTTGGAGCAAGAGTTTTTTGGAGCCAGCCTCCAGTGGCTGTTTGGAGTATTGCACTTTTTTGTACTTCAGTATTGGCCTCATTTTGAGCCCCACTTGCTTCATACATTTCTCTATACAATTTATGTCTCCAAACACTCTGTCATCAATTATTTCATATCCAAATATTGTCATTTCTGTCTCCATAAAACCAGCATGGCGATGTTCAATTGCTAAACTCCTGGCTTCAAATGCAAATAGGTGATGTCACAATAGCTAACTATGCTATACAGACTATTGTCAGCAGTGATAAGATATATAGCATTTTATCCCATTTTTTATTTATTTATTTTTATCCCAAATGTTGTTGTTCTAAATAATGGTTTGAGGTGATGGTGCAAGTTTTGCTGTGTGATTTCCCAGATGAGGATGAGTCACTGCAGCCCTTAGTGGATGAGGATGCAGAGTAAAGGTGACAGCAGTCTCTCTCACTGCCCTGGGCTGTCTGTCAGTGATTTTCTGTCCTTCTGATGTCACAGCACCTGCTGCAGGTCAGCCCCAACTCCCTGACACATGTACGCATACAAATTCACACATGATGCTTTCCAAATATTTGCCAATCAACTAACATTAGTTGATCATAGACAATGTTGCACCAGTTCATGAGAAATGTACACAACAATACTATGTCATGTGAATGTACCTTACATTAAAAAATTAATTGTTTTCAGTCTTTGTAAGAGTGACCACTGTAAACATTACAAGGCATTTTCCCACTGGGCTCTCAGCGCTTCCAGTTGAAAATAATTACATTGCTACAATGCAATTTCTTTCCATAGTTTTTTATATGTAAACTACAAAGTCTTAGTTTCTGTAACCTAGCAACAATAAATGCTTGAGGCAAGTGCTACAAAAATTAGATGCTGTGGTAAATAACAGTATATGTGAGCATACCACCTCATTCTGTAGGCCATCCATCAGTCCATCCTCTACTGCTTGTCCAGGTCGGGTCACGGGGGCAGCAGCCTAAGCAGGGAAGCCCAGACTTCCCTCTCCCCGGCCACTTCACCCAGCTCTTCCCCAGGGGATATCGAGGTGTTCCCAGGCCAGTCAAGAGACATAGTCTCTCCAACATGTTCTGGGTCTTCCCCAGGGTCTCCTACCAGTGGGACGTGCCATGAACACCTCACCTGGGAGGCGTCCAGGAGGCTTCCTAATTAGATGCCCAAGCCACCTCAACTGGCTCTTGTCAACGCGGAGGAGCAGCAGCTCTACTCTGAGCTCCTCCCGGATGACCGAGCTTCTCACCCTCTCTCTAAGGGAGAGCCCAGCCACCCTACGGGGGAAGCTCATTTCAGCCGCTTGTGATCTTGTTCTTGGATCTTGTTCTCTTGAAGATTAACCAGTAAATTGAGAACTTTGCCTTTCAGTTCAGCTCCCTCTTCACCACGATGGAGCCGTGCAGAGTCTGCATTATTGCAGATGCTGCACTGATCCACCTGGCAATCTCCCGCTCCATCCTTCCCTCAGTCGTGAACAAGAGTTGGGGCAGGATCTCTGCCCCAATCTGAAGCGGGCACTCTACCCTTTTCAGCTGAGAACCATGGCCTCGTATTTGGAGGTGCTGATTCTCATCCCGGCCACTTCACACACGGCTGAAGGTCATGGCCTGATGAAGCCAACAGGACCACATCCTGAGGTCATTCATACAGTGCATGATTCTGTAGGCACTGTTTCAAAGAGGATCTTATGATTGCTTATTCGAATATGTTGTAGAGTCAACTATTTCCATGTCTTCAATTCCTGACATGACTGTAGTCTTTCCCAAACTAGGCTTCCTGCAGAACTATACTGTGGTTGTACCAGGATGTTCCCGCCTGGTGTTAATGTGACTGCGCATGATGTATCATTAACGATGCATTCAGACAGGAGGTGACGCGAATGTGTCGCGTGACTGGATTACATTATAAGTGAATGGGAAGGCACGAGTAGACGCAAATTCTTGTGTACTCGTGCGAATAGACACAAGTAGATGTGACAGTCACAGCGCGCGAGTTGAAAAAGTTTTAACTTAAACAACAAATTCGCATCATGTGGTGTTGCTGTTTCTCCAACATCATCGAACAGTAATGGGGGATGAGCTTGTTGTTGCTGTCTGTGTCTGTCCAGAGGTTAAAGACACAACTTTAACTCTGTACCAAGAAGCACAGCAGCTGTTTACCATTTTTTCCGCAGATAAAAGCAACAATGTTAGTGATCTTCTTCATTGTTAATGATGGGAGTGGTAGTCACCGCGATTACTGGGAGGAGTGCTCATATTAGCTGTTACTCATGAGTGGTGAAATCGCCAGTACACATCCATGAGTACTTGTCGCAAGTACACACAATGCGAAAATTTGTTATGCCCCTGGTCTGAATTCAACGTAGGGGGGGAAAAAGAGCTTATGAGCAGGTCTGCGTCAAAATATGTGTGTGTCTGTGTGTTAATATGTGCACTAGTGTGTTTGTGTCTGATTGTATCGACGTCAGCAACGTAAAAGGTTAGAATCACTGAAAGCGGGAAGGAAGAGTGGCAGGAAACATTTAACCAGTGCTGATAAAACACACAGTTCTGTCCCTGTCATTACACATCACTCACCTTCATCTCACACACACACACACACACACACGCACGCACACGCACACGCACACGCACACACTTGTACTTTACCTAGAACATACATTCTTATTCCTTCTGGGTTTTTTTTTATTACACTGTATATTTATTTTCTGTCAATCGCAGCTGTAAATATAGATGATTTAACAGACTGGTGTACACACACACACACACACAAATACTTTTAAAGCCAATCTCCTGTCTTGATGTTCAGGAGCCTTTCAGTGTTTATTTAAGTCTTCTATCTGCATCTCCGCTCCGTCAGGACATCATGACAGCCAGACTTTACTGATAAGCAACCGTATCAGTACCAAGAACAACACATTGCTCTAATGGACCCTGCTGTGTGTGTGTGTGTGTGTGTGGGGGGGGGTGTCTATACATCCCTCACTTGGTCTCTGATTGCATATTTTTTTGTGTTTATCTCTGTTTCTACTGCAGTAACGGGAGCCTACTCTAAAGTCCAAATCCTAATAACGTGTGGAAAACAACACCTCTACCCCTTTATTAAATATTACTACAGGTAAGTTAATAGCTGAGATTAATGAGCTCAAGTTTCATAGCTATTTCTTTTTTTTTTTTGTTTTTCCTTTTCACTACCGTGCAGTAAATGAATTCTGTGTGGGTGCTACCTTCATTACCCATTCCTGTTGATTAACAAAGCAAAGCTATCAGTCTCCATTAGCCTCTTTTAATATTGTAACAATTCCCAACACTTACTCCAAACCTCCAAACTCTCTCTCTCTCTCTCTCTCTAAGACATTTCTCTATTCTGAATGACATCCCGATGTCATTGCTGTAGATCCTTGAGAGGTGAATCAGAGAGTCAATGTCACGCTCATTCTTGGCGTACAGCTTGATGTCATCCATATAGAGGAGGTGGTTGATGGTTGTTCCACTTCCGAATGGTAGCCAAAGTCACTCTTGGTGATGATCTGGCTGAGGGGGTCCAGGCCTATGCAGAACAGCAGGGGGGACAGAGCATCTCCTTGTTGTTGTTGTGTTGTTGGTAGCTAGAAGAGGAAGGATGATCAACCGAAGGGGCTGGACTACCTGAAGGCAACATTGCAGATGTCCAAAACATTCAAAATTTCCAGGTCCATACTACCAACTACAGGTATGTGGGTATGTACTTCGCGGACATGGCCTCTGACTTCCCTAACGTGGCCCTGGCATCAATGTAGGAGAGGTTACTTCTGAAACATTAGAGGCTTTATCATGACATATTTCCATCAAACACAGGATATGTAGGTGGGGCAAAGCATTTAGAGCAATTGATTGGACCACTGAAATACAACAAAACACCATAGCTAGCTAGTACTACACACTGTAGCATCTCTCCAAAAGAAGCCAGTACATGTGCTGTGCTGTCTCCATGACTATGGGCCATTGGCATCACTAACTAACTAATGATACTGTTCCATCAAACTACTGATTACTACTACAGCTGCTACTGCTCTCTGTAATTGTTTTCTGGCGTTAATCTGAAATGTGCTGCTAACAGCAGATTGAATCACAGGTGAATGTAATGATAGTATCGAACGTCCGTACCTTTATTCCCATACAGTAAATATTATCACTTCCATGATAGCCATGATAGTATTGTCACACTTTTGTCTTCTGCTGTGGTTGTGTTGTATACACCACTTCTTTTTTTTTAAATGTACTTTCATGTTCCCTCAAGTGAAGAAGCTCACCAAGCCTCTTGTTCACAGGGGCAAGATGCAATGAAAGATTTGCTGTCATGGTGCAGAGAGAGTCTTGGTTCACTGGTCAAAACAACGAGACTGCAGAAACAAGGGGCCAGATTCAGGCTTCTGGGGTGACTGGTCTCACCCTTAGAAAAGATTAGCTCAGATATTTACAAGTACCATGAAGAAAGACCATTGTTTTTTTCCAACTAAAAGTTGGTTCAAATAGTTTTTGTAGGTAGATGTAGTTTAGACATCTGATCAGGAGGCCTCCAGGGTGCTCTTCATTTATTGGGACATGCCCAACAGTGAGGTGCCCCTGGCATTGACAATGCCTTGGGATCTGCACCGGAAGATTTGGAGGATATGGGTAGGAACAATTGCTTGTTTATTCCTTTGTTTATGTTGGTATCCTGTAACTGGATCGTGGTGTGGAACAAGATCAGCGGTGGTAAAGTTAAAACAATTCTTTGAATTTCAAATTTAGACAAAGCAGTTGACATTTGTGCGCTGATATAGGCACACACGTATCAAGAGTAAGGCTTCGCGTTATTTCTGAGCATTTTCCTTTTAAACATAATACAGGCTACTTTTTTATTTTAATGGTCTTACAAAAATAGATTTAAGATATACTTATGTACCACAGCAATTCATGTAACACGATGCCTGAAGAGTCAAAAGACCCAAGGGTCCTCACAGGTTAGCTGTTGACAGGGGGATTGTATGAAATAAGTTGTATCAATACAGAAAAACATCAAATAGACAGATGAGAAAAATGAGGTTGAGGAAGACAAAGAAGAAATAAAATCCTCATAGAAGAAAAAACAAGACAGAAACAAAGGGGGAAATAAGAGAGGGGTAAAGATGTGGACAAAGTGCCCTGGGGCTCTCCCATTTGGTAGCCTTTCCTTCGATCAATAAAGCTCATTTCAACCATTGATCTTCCCACATCCGGCCAACACCTGTTGGCCTCTTTGAAAGAGGAGATGGAAAAAAAATCCTAAGAAAAACTTATTAAAGACAACAAAATGATAACTACACACTGTCAACAACCTGGAAGTAAAATAAAGGAATCAAACAAGAAAAACATGACCGTGAAATAGACTAGAGTGGAGGAAAATGTCAGAAATGTTCATGTCTTTGTCCTCATGTTGATGGGAAAATTATAGATTTTCCATTTGGTATGATAAGTAACAGTTAGTTGATCTCTCTAACACCCACAATTCGATTTTTTGACTTTTCTTTAAGTTCAGATTTTATGTTTGGATTTGTCAACAGTGGATGACTTTGCCTAACTTTCAACTAATTTAAAAATGGGCAAATAATTGGAGCATTGGTTAGAGTTGTAAGCTGCGACCTGTCACTCTAAATTCACTTTATTTTATAGCCATTTTTGACATATGACCATGACAAGTGTAAACTGGAAAATTTACACAACAAACATAAAAAGTGCAGAAATCAAAGAGGCCAAAACAACAAAAGCAAGAATACAAAAAAAACACATACAACCTCAGTGTTTTAAATTAAGGCCATTTTATGATGCTTTATGCTTTACTAAAGGTATTAAATATTTGGTGTATAGATGTTTAATTGGAGTTGATAACCCCCAGTAACACTAGAATATGTATGCAGTCAGCCTGTGTCATGCTTTTATCACAGTTAACGGCTTGATGATTTTGTGATATAGGGGAGACCAAGGATAGTTGTTACATGGGCAAGTTGTCACATTGCAATTATCTCCTCCATCAGAAGGAACAACTAAAAAGTGGAGTTCTAGTTTTCTACCCTTACATGGTCAGGTGTCAGGTCCTGACTGAGAATAGGATAGTACATTGTGAGGTGAGATGAGCACCAACTAACCATTTAGCACAACCCAAAGTAAAAAGTATCAACTTTATATATTTCAAAATAAACTTCTTTCAGATAAAAATCCTAACAGTGATACATGGACTTGTTAGAGGAGAGATGAGGGCATCCTGTCATACCGCAGTCATTGTTCTGTGTTAAGCTAACTTCAAGCTAGAGCTAGTGTTATTAAACCTGGTAGTTTTGGGCAACTTGAAAAACAGGACATGTCAGCACAGCAGCTGATGTGATGCTGAGGGCAGTCAGGCAGGTGACCTGAGCTAATACATCAATCAGGAGTACAGCAAAGGACTTTAATGTCAACCATAGTACCCTGGCTCTGTACTGCAAGACATTCACCAGCTGAGTCTGACAGTTGTCCCAGCTACAGTGGTTGGTTACAAATCATCAAGTCTCTTTTTGAGCATCCCCTCCACTTCATATTTCCTCAGGTGCACTTTTATGATCACGTCATCAACAATGGGCTCAATGAGAGCCACAGCCTCTGTGCCAGCAGCTCCTAAGGACTTTAATCCAGTACATGTTGCATAACATTTGTTCAATGACTTTTTCAAGCTAAATGATAAAGATTTCCTGTACCTGGCTTCAATGTTCACTTTCAAGTAAAAACAGAAGAACAACATTAACTTTGTCCTTGTTTTATTTGTTGCAAAATCCAGTGTGACATCTTACCCCACTGTGGGGCAACTTGTCACATGTTCACACTCTTTATGTGATTGCTTATAACTCTGCACTGATACAAGATATGAACATGACATGAATACAAAATATATACCTGAGACTTTGGTCTTTCATCTGGTACACATTTATTTTTTATATGATGTATTGATTCCAAGAAATATATCAGAGTGTAAAAAGTGTGACAACTTGCCCTGGTCTCCCCTATAGTAGTTAATTTAGTTTCAACTCATTCATTCTATGTTACAGATTATTGTGAACCGGTGACTAGTTGCATGTTCCTCAAGGGAAGATAACACTATTTCTTCATGTTCATCTTCATACATCCGTATACACAGTCATGGTAATGCTACATTTGTCACCTTTGATGAATCAGTTCCCATCGTGTCATAGCTCTAATGCCATTTGGACATCTTGATCCACAATGACTCACAAAAACAGACAAAAACTCATCTGCTTTTCGCAACGGAGACTTCATGTGACTCAAACACTTCATATAGGCAGCATTGGAGTGTGATTTATTGGTTCAAATGAGGGTCGATACAATTTTGAGCTTGTAAACTGATGCTCCCAAAGCAGTTCTAGTTTTTAGTTGTGAATTAACCTTTGCACGCCTTTAAAATAGATTTCCAGGAGAAATTCTAGTTTTGTGCATATGCAGCGAAGATTTGTATTTGTGTAGCCCGGTGGTTTATTGGGTTTTATATATTTTGTTATTTAGGGGTTAATGTAAATCCTTTAAGAACATTACGAGTTACTAATTAGTAATTATTTACTTTGCCAATAGTGACCTGTATTAATATTTCGTAGTATTGGAATTATAGAATATATATTAGTGATTTAAATATATTTCACTTGCATAGTTCATTCCTAATTATAAACAGAAGGTTTATGCACTAGGGAAGGTTTATATTAATTTGCTTAAATAATTATATATTTTAAGACGTCTTTGTTTTTGTTTTTCTCATCCCATCATCTCATTCAATGTGTTGGTCATGTTGAAAGATGCATCCCGATAGTCGAGTGTGATTGGCTGCTGACACATTGGGGGGTGATGATTGGCTGCTGACACATTGGGGGGTGGTACTCTTGACCTTGAGAGGGACGAGTGGGAAAGTTTGGGGGAGG
>OOFC01020461.1:0-14677 GCA_900323345.1 Pseudochromis fuscus
CCTCCATCTCCCCCCCCCCTCCCCCCCCACCACCTCCTCCTCCTCCTCTTCCACCCGGCTCCTTCCCATATATACACATACACACACTGTTTCTCCACAAACACCCGCCTCGCTTCCTCGCCACGATCCGACCGGGGAGGCTCAGATGAGCTGCCCCAAAAGAGTTATGGCTGTTTCAGTCTCAGGGGAGACAGCAGCGAGCGGGTCCGTCAGTGTTTATGTTCCTTCTTTTTCGTCCTTGTCTTGAGTTTTTTCTTTTCTTCAAAATTCACAACTGCTGAAAGTTTGCACGCCGTCAGCACAGCAACTTTCCTTTCACATACTTCTCACTGTCTTCATTTGAGATTTATATCGAAGTCAGACCTCAGAATCGAGCGGCGCCGAGCTGGCTATATACGTTTGTCTGTTTTGTTATATTCGTGTCAGCACTGAGCGTACAGTCATTTAAATGCAAATCAGATTGTTGAGGTATTGCAGATGTTAATCCTGCTAATCGATAGACCTGTGTGAGCCCATTAAGTTAGAAATCCATTACTATCTTTCTAGATGATATTCTATTGATTTTTCTCGCTTCAATCTATACTGTACTGTACACCAAAGTGAGTTACTGCGTATAAAGTCTGTCGTTTCAGGTCCTCCGCCTCCTCTGGAGAAAAAAAACAAAAAAACGACAGAGAGATTGGCGTCAGTAAGTTTCTTTGTTTCGTGTGTAAAATGGGTTTTACCTGCTTTCAGATCCGATTACTTCACACCCACACACACACAAAAACTGTTAAGAAAGTCCCATCACACACACACACACACACACACACCTTGGACCTGCACATTCGCTCGGGGCCGCACTAATTCTGGAGATGTCAAAAAGGCCGCTCACTCTGTTGGATTTATTAAACCTGAAACAAATGGGTACCTCAAACCCGAGAGGTGACCTTTTCAAAGAAAGTGCTGTTTCATGTCATGTAGCAGCCAGAGTTCATTTCCTTGGTCACTGACATCCTGAGAGCATCACTCACTTCATGCACGCTGTGTTGTTTCATTACCACAGAAGAAAACAGAGTATTTGCTGCAGGCTGAGTGGACGTTCATCATAGGAGAAGGTTTAGTCCCTGTGGTACAACTAGTTTATTTAACATTTGTTCCAACAAACTGATCCGATTCAGATGCATGTGTATACCTGCATCATCTCGGATAATTAAACTTTTTAAAGCAGGTTTTTATTGAAATCTGTGCTTTTTTCTCACAGCTCTCATTTTACTTCTTTTTATTTTTGTTTAGATTAGTTTTGAGATTTTAATAGTAGGTCCTCATTAACAAAGAAAAGATAATGTGGTTTCTGATTAGTTCAAAGTTACCGTATTTTCTGGACTGTAAGCCACTACTTTTTTCAGACGCTTTGAACTTAAACACCGGTGTTTCTCATGTATCGGCGGCACAAAGCTCGTTAGCTTTTTACAAGCTAGCAAGCTCTGCGCCGCCGCTACATTTAGCCTCGTCACATCAGACCCGGTCAGAGTGGACCACATGAAACTGTTGGAATAAATTCAATAGCGACTTATAGACAGGTGCGCTCAATAGTCCGGGAAATACGGTATATAAAAACAAAAACGTCTGGTTGAAAATATCAACAAACTGTAAAAACTACATATTACAATTCAGAAAAAAACTGTACTTAATGTGAGACAATTACACATTATTATTACTACTACTTTAAAATGAAGATTTTGTATTTACAATACTGGAGCCTTTGCAATATGATGCACTGTTAATGACTGAAGTTCCCTTTAGTGTATAAAATATTTTAAATGGGCTTCATCTCAATAATAATATTACAGTGATATAATTAAAAAAATCACAGATTTAGTGACTGTATATAGTACATGTTAGTGTGTATTTAATCTCTTACATATATAGATGTTGGAATACTTATTTATTTATTTACTTTTTAGGTTTCAGTAAATAAAAATCCTCCTACTTGACTGGAAGATAATTGTCAGTGTTTGTGCAACGCAGGCTTCAGGTTTCCCCCTCACTCTGCTGCGAGCTGCCTATCAGATCAGCACTGACTCCCAACCCAGTCGTGATGCTACAGATCCCACTAACTTCAACTCAGATTACAGCTCAGGAGAACTTTTCAATTTTCTGTAAATAAATGAGAAGAAACCTCTTCTAGTGTCAAACTGTCAATATGGAGGATTTGATTCTGCACAGAGAAACTCAAACACTGATCAAAGCACATTCCTGAGTGAAGGATTATTTATCAGCTTCTGCTCAGACTGCCATTGTCAAACACCAACTTGGTCGATATGTTTGATAGTATAAATCGAACAAGATGAAATTTCTGTTGTTAACAGCTCCAATGCTATAGTGTTCAACCTCAGTTTGAATTTTAAACGAGGCCTCTTGTGTTGGATGCGCTCTCACATCCGCATATTTGGATGCAGAGCGATGACTAACCCCGGTTGTAGCACACAGATTCCTCTCCTCCCCACTTTGTCCTGCGCCTCTGGAGATGGTAGTAATACTTGTATCGCAGAAGAGCACTTAAAGCTCCTAATATAATTATCTATCCGTTCACAGCCACAGACAAATGAGTTAAGCCTGGAGATGGCTTTATTTCCCTGTGGAACAGTCTCTGATTCCCCGACTCTACCTCGCAGCTGCTTACATTAACAAACACACAACGTAATCGCGCCCATTTAAATTCCAACACACTCTCTCTGCTCACTTCAGCTTCTTTTTCCTGTACGTCTCTCGGCCCAAAAAAACTTTTTACCTCAGGTTATCATGACTCCAAAACTCATTCCTGAGTTGAATGATAGGCCAGTGGACACGGGCAGGGGACAGTGGGCAGTTCGCAGCGGCTGCTCGTAGGTTGGCAAGGGCACCATCTGGCCTGCTTTGGTCCAGTGGCTTCTAGCTGGTGGTGGCATGAAGCCAGTGGGCACCTGAGTAGTGGTGGCACAGCAGGGCAGACTGGTCCTCCAGCTGGCTCCTAAATGTCCAATTTTCCATGGCAGTGCTGAACCCTCTGCAACAGATGCCTGGACCCACAGGGAGTCCACTTCACTGCCTGTCCTATATTCACCGTTAATGACCACACATATCATTGTGAAGCAAGGCAACAGCAAAAAGTCAGTTTTACTTCAGCAGCAAGTTTAAATTGATAAAAGGAAATATTTTTGTGCTGACAGTTTCTTTATTATATATTTCTAACAGCTCTACCTGGCCCTGCAAAATCCACAGCACTGTTGAATGGGAAAGTTTTTTTTTTCTGTGCGATTTACTGCTCCACTTGGCATTTTCATGTGTGCAGTATGTATAGGACAATTACATGAACAATTCTCCTCCGTTTACCTCTGTGCTTTGTGTTTATTCCTCACAGCTTGTGCAGGATTGACTGAATGTATAAACATATACGTGCAGGCGTCAGACAAATGCTCGACAGCCCCACAGCGCCTATAGCTTCCAGATACAAGTGTGGCTGCAGCTGAAAGTGGAATAATCAGGGCTGCCATTGTTGGAGGGGGACTTATAAAACGACTGTTCACCAAAAAAAAATGTGATTTGTTCTAGTTCCAGTCTAAACAACAAACTACAATTGGAAACCAGATGCTGTGTTCTAACAATAAAAAGGTTGGATGGGTTTTGGTGGATGACAGATGCTTCACACAGATCATGAGATGGGTTTCAGAGATGTTGAACATGTGTTTTATGTTTTATATTATGACTTGAGGGACTGTATATAGAAATGGATGCAGCAACTGGGTCTCAAATGTCAAAATGCAATAAAGTGCAATACCACCGATGGCCACTAGATGCTGGCTCCAAAACGAGGCGTAACAACTCATCTCCACACAAGACCGTCACGTCATCCTCTCTCTTCTGTTATTTTGACAAACTATGTAGCCTCCACATTCACGGTGGAGACTGTGGGTCTTGTGTGGAGATGAGTTGTTACGCCTTGTTTTGGAGCCAGCATCTAGCCTCCACATTCACGGTCGTCCTCCTTAGCTCCACCTCACCCGAACCTGTTGACTTCGTAACTCCCTCCCACGGTGGAGCCTCTCCGTGATTCGCCCACATAAACCACTACTTCCGGTCGGTCTGAGAATACGGTAAGACGGGTTGTTGTTTTGTTTCTGTAATTTAGTGATTTTCGGTTTTGTTCTACAAACTGTAAAACCAAAATCAAGCCCTTTTCAAATTTTCACTCATTCCATTTTAACAGTTAAACGGATAATCCCTCATATTTCATTTTCATTTTTTTCAATGTAAAATGAAAATCAAATAAAGGCTCGTTTTTCGTTTTTTTAATGCTCACCTCTGAACGGAAATCCAATGACCAAAACATACACCGACCAGGAACCATGAAATACTCAGTCAATACATTCTTGGTTCAAGGGTCAGATCCACCCCCTTACTCCACACCTCATATCCTTATTCTGGCTCCATAAACCCACCATGGCAACGTTCAAATGTCAAACCCATACAGTCCACAAACCAACAGGTGATGTCACATGAGCTTCATCCATTCTGTATACAATCTTTGGTTGAGACGCTCACTTACCTGCTTTAACCAGTGGCCTTCCTGAGAGGGTCAGCTGTTTGAAAGACTTGAAGACACAGCTAAATTGCACCGAGGGAACTTCTGAGTTAACTTCGAGGTAAGATTTTTAATAAGCGGCACAAGATTTCTCCCTGCACCAGAGGTTTACAAGGTCAAGAACAAAGTTTCTCCCTCAAGAAAAATATGTTGAATACTGCGAGATATCTTTGATGTTGTACTGTAGGTCTTTATTCTTCATGAGTCATCAGCATTCAAGCTCTCTTTGACTTTATTGTGTGTCATGTCTGCTACGTGGGAAGGGTCATTTCAGTGGTATAACATTTAAGCCTGAAAATAAATAATAGCGAGAAGGGATTTTTTTTTTTCCCCCAACAGTGGATTCTGTCACAGAGAGTTTAACTGCTGCACTGCTGAGGAGCTTTTTAGTCTTGATATTCACCATGTAGCTGCTAATTCTATTTGACTTAAGACCAATTTGAAGCAATTTCGATCCTCGTTTCCTCCACAGGGAGATATTGAGGTGGACGTCATTATCACAAAGCTATGCCAGGGGATTCAGTTCTCCGAGTGAGTTGTTGGAGGTGTTGAGAGATTTATCCGAGCCACATGCTCCTTTGTAAGGTATCAGAAACCAGCAGAAGGAATTGGTGATGAATTCTGTTTCACTTGTGGCCACTGGGGACTGAAACTGTCTCGGGTTTGGTGAAAGGACTGAGGGGAGAAAGCGACTAGCTAGCTGGGACTGACTGCACTGATAAATTTCACAGGGTCTCCGAGAGTCACGGAGCTGTCAGCACAGAGTGATGGGCCATGCCAGGACATGATACACTGATCTAATTGGAGGATAGCTCAAAGACAGTAGAGGAGATTCCAGTTGATCTGTAGCTGTGGCTCCTTCCCTCTGGGGGGGTTTTCTAGTTTATATTTAGCTGTAGGTGCAAAACCAGTTCTTGTGTCTTTTCTGGTTTCTTAGAAGCTGTGAATAAAGAAAATGTGAAAAAGCTGCATCCTGTGATGTAAAAAAAAAATAAAACAAAAAATAGAAGAAGCCTCTCCCTAGTTTGATTAAAAAGCAGAATGCAATCGATCATGAATGCGACCAACAGAAATGCATCCCTTGCATTGAGGAAACAGTCGATACACCAGTAACACAACATGTGCATGAGGCTCCGACACCCCACAAACATTTTTGAAACTCTGGTTTTGATGTGTTCTCTCAATTACTGCATGGTCCTCCAAAAATCAATATCTCATTTCTCAGCCCAATGGCAGACTTGGAAGAGGCCTCAGTCAAACAGCTAATACTCTCTGGCAATAAGATTTATTTTTCCAGACAAACAACAAGCAACAGTAAGACCTCAGGTGTTCATGCACCTGCTTGGTTTTCACACGACGAGGGGTGTTTTTCCTTTAACCGGATCAAGCCGAAGCTCTTATTAGAGATAATTTACAGTGAGTGGCGAGGATTCAGTGTTGTGGATGCAATTACACTGGCCAGGATACGTGGTTACTGGTGATGGATTACTGCACAGATTAAACTCATGATATCATGGTCATAGATTAGTTTGTTTCATAACTCATGTCCACATGTAGTCTGTTTGAGGAGTTTCACTAAAAAGTGCATTTTCTCTTCTAACCTTTGATTGATGCTTTTGATTTGCCTCCATATTGTAAATCTGTTGATTTTTTCACAAGGAAACAATAATCCTACATTTATGCTAGCACACAGTGCTGCTAAATGCTACAGCCAGTGTGCTAACATGTGTATAGTGACAATAACAACATGCTGATAGTAATGTCTACCATGTTCACCATCTTAATTAGTCAATTAGCATGGTAACGTTTGGTGATGGGCACTGCACACAAAATGCAGCTGAGACTCCTACTCAGGTCCAATTTTGGTTAAGTGCCATTTTTTTAAAACAGAAATGTCAACCTAACAATGGCACAAGAGGAGACGTCACTGACCACTGACGACAGTAGGATCCGTCCTTTTGGCATAAAATGATAACACAGCAGTCCATTCAGTAGATAAGAAATTTCCATCTGGGCCACAGTGGCCACATCTTCCTTTAATGAAAAATAAATCAATAAAAGATTAAAAATGAAATAAACATATCATAATTCTGTGCAACAAGGTGTTTCTTCTTCTTTCCTATCTTATCAATCATCCCACGACCCTTGGAGTGGCCTCAGCATCACACTGGGAACCAATTCTCTCTGCAACGAGTTTAGTTTTCCTTCCTCAGATGTTTTCGATCCAATCTATAACTCATTTACACGTAGACATGTTCTATAAACAAATCCCGCTGGGGAACAAAACATGTAACAAATTCAAATTGTTTCCCACCGGCATAAATCAAACTGTAGACAGGCCCCGAGCAGGACGCGTGCTAATCTGAGCTGGGTGTCATGTGTATGCAGGCTACATATTCAAGTGTCCTTGTGAAGATAGTATCATTATTTCTCGTGTCGCCCACATTAATTGGGTCAGCAGCTGCAAGAGTCTTGACCTGTGCTGTTGCTTGGCAACTACTTCCCAAGCATATAGAAAAAATGTAAACCAGAACTTTTCCCTGCTGGGAAATACTGAATATTATCAACAGCCTCATCAAAAAGATTCAGATATTAAAGAATTACAGAAATCAAAGTGGTCACAAAATACAGTATATAACAAATGTATTAATTTATTGGTAACACAAGGTTCAACAGATGGACAGTACACTGCGCAAACACTGAATGATTTCCTCTGCTTTAAAAACACACAGGAATTGAAGGAAGTGTCAGTTTTGCAACACAACACAATGAAAACAGTCTTTTAACCTAAACACAATGGCTACATTACAAACAGATTAGAGCCCCTTCATGTCCAAAGAGGTTCTGCCCTTTGGTGAAACACTAATATCTAATGTCTTCACAGAGCTTTAATGTATAAAAGGATAACCACAGAACAGAGAGCTGCAAACCAATTATGTTAAATAAATTGACCTCTTCACAGAATGGCCTTTGTCGAAAACAAGTGTAGCAGCAAACACCTACACACTTCACCTGCCTCCACACACACACACACACGCACACACACGCACACACACACCAAGCAGAAATGTAAAAATTTGTTTTTCGATCTTTGTGAGGGCACTCCTTGACATAATGTATTTCCTTGCATACTAACATCACAGCTAAGGACAAACTTCAAATTTCCTCTGATCTTAACCCTAAAATCAAGTATTAACCCTCGAATCCCCCTGACAGTTATTAGAATGAGTCTCACTGTCCTCACAATGCAGAAATACCCTCACAACATAGTTTAAACCAATGTAAAGATCCCCAGAAAGACACACACATCCACACACACAAAATTCCTTCATTATGCCACCAGAATAAGTATTTTTACAGTGTTTTGTAAATTTATATGCACTAAATGAATAAATTAGATTTACAAAACCTATTACAAACTGATTAACTGCAGGTACATTTTAAATGCAGTAATAATAAAATGGCTAGTCACCCTCTATTTTTTACTTTAGTTTTGTAATGAAATTTAATTAATAATTTTATAATTTTGCGAGGAACCGAGAGGAATCATTTATTTTCATTTAATTTTTTATGATCACTATTATTGAGTATTTAAATACACAAATCTAATGAACCGATTCAAAACAGCTTTTTAAATGTATCAATTTGACTGACTATAAATAAACACTGTAAAAGTCGATGGTACTATTCTGGCAGCCACACTCCAAACTCCATATTCCTGTACTGTTGGGTGAGCACTGCTGTATGTTTCATTATCAAACAAAGCGGGTTAGTCTGAAAGCAAATAATTGTTTTCTCAGGATTTGGGTGTCAGAGAGATAAAGATGTACATATTTGTCATAGTTCCTTTTTTATAGATAGGGAAACTGCAGGATAATATTGTGCATGTAACAGTAATGCAGAAGGATGCAGGACCACATAATATCATTCCCTGTTGTCTCTCATGAGTGCATATACATGTGTATGTTAATTAATTCTATATGTTAATATTTTAATTAACAAATATTATGTAGTAATATTTGTTCAAAATACTGGATTATTTGGCATCTTTGGTCACAGATATATGCAAAGTGCTCGTTTATATATTAGAGCTGAGATGTTACATAAAAAGAAGTTTTGTGATAATAATTTGTATTTTCTGGACCAAAACTCCAAAATATGTATTTTTGAGAGAAAAAAGCTACTTTTAAAGCCCAAGTAAAGAGAAATGTGTTTGAACTAATATTTTTTTGTACGGTAGGATAACATTACAAATAAATATTTTTTTCATGCATTTACCTGCAGAACGGCTTCTAAAACCTTTAAGGTTTATCTAGACATAAGGTAGCCCTGAGCTTTGGAGAAGAAGCCACCCCTGCACTTCAATGGCATGTTTATGCCAAGGGCAAAACCACCTTTCTGACTGTGTTTGTATTCAGCGAAGGTGCAGCAGCCACATAAGCAATCATGAGGTGGCTGGTTGCTTTGCTATTTGATCTCCGCTGATTGCATTTATTATCTCTGCAACTAACACCAAGTCAGGGGATATGAATAGGTCATCACCGTACATTGATATTCATAATCATGTCATCTCAACAAGAAATATACATTAAAAATCAACGTCACAGGAGAATAAATTAAAATGATAAAGTTTGAGGATAGAATGAGGTAACAATTGTCTGTATGGTATGAAAACATATATCAGACATGAATATAGCAGACAATAACTAGGACATCTTCCATTTTGTTATGTATAGTCGCATAGGCTGTTAGAGTATGTTTCTGTATCTGAACATATGAAACATCAAGGCACTACTGTAGCTGTAACACTGCTCTAATACAACAAAATCCACCTGACCGCAGTGTCACAGCTGTAGAAACACTCCTCTCATATAGGCACCTGTTAGTTAACCATGACAAAATTGAGTTATGAAAATGCAAAATCCAAGCGAGCACCATGTCAATTAAGAGTATTGTATTCTGTTTCAAAAGATCTGCTTGTTATCAGAAGTGGTGCATCAGAATTGGTGCCGTTTTAGAGGCTCTTTAAAAAGGTTGTTATACAAAAATATACTAATAGAACTGCAAGAGCCATCAGGGTTGGCTTGGCTTGGAGACTATCACTTTGTCCTTCGCTTGAATAGTTGTGTTAAACACCTTTTCTGTTACAGTGTGAACTGATCCGAAGAAAAGTTTGAGATTTTGACAAACTACATCTTGATATCACTCATCATCTTACTTCCAACCTGTTTGCTTGTTCAGTTCAAAGAGTTTCAAAAGTTCATAAGGTCACGGAGAGAGTTTGTGGACATCAAAAGAGACTGCTGGTTCATCCTGCGGCGCGCTGTCGATCACAATGCTCGGATGGGTCTCTTGGGTTTCCATGGAAATAGTCGAGTTCGTAGAGGGTGTCGCTCCAAAGTGTGGCCCATCCACCGACAGGAGCATTGGCGTTCCCGATCGTCTAAGGCTATCGCTCATAGTCATGTGCATCTCCTCTGGCGTAACGCCCATCTCCTTGCTGTACTCCGAGGGCGACTTCCTCTTTATCCTCTCATACGTCTTGTCTGGATTTTCGGTGAAGGTTTCGCTGTCCTGAAATCGGCCAAACAACCAGATGAAGAACCCAAAGAGGACGAACGCCGCCAGGCTTGGAATAAAGGCCAGGCATTTGATGTCCAGGCTGGCTCCAGTGTAGCGGCTGTGGAGGAACATATCCCGTTCTACGTAGGTTAGATTGCTGTTGGGATCGATGTTGGTGGACCGCCATTCGTAGGTGAGCGTGCTGTGGTTGAAGTTCCTGAGTGTTTCTGGCTCCTCCACTGTGTAGATCTTCTCACCAGGCCCGACGTACTGACCGTACTCGTAGGGCTTGTAGAAGATCTGGTTCTTCCACATGTTAAGGTCCAGAATTAGCACGAGGAAGATGATACCGTAGTTGAACCACTTACCTGCAATGAGATACGTGACTTCGATTAGGTAACAAACCAGGTCATGTTTGACAGCTAAGCATGAACAAACATGCACTCACTGTACAGATAATTTAACAGACGTGGTGATTGATGTACAACTCAAGCCTCCTCCAAACAAGATGTAGAGGGCAGAGTGTGACAGACACATACGCTGTCGCCTTCATTTATCAGGAATCCCTCTCGCTTTGCATACAGACACAGATCCATTTGCAGGTGCCACTTCCTCAACAGTATCTTCTAACGAGATCACTATATTACCGTGAGACAGCCATCTCTCCAGGTTGACTGATAGCGGGCAGATGTCTCCCCGGGTATACGTGACACCGCTCCCTTCCTCTACCCGAGATATGATGTTAATAAGCTTTTAGTTAAACCAATCACGTCGCGCCGGAGCTATTTCCATAATGCTTAATGGATATGCAATGCATTAGGGTTAACAACCTTTCGCGAATCACTGAGCGTTTGAACAGCTTAACATTTAGCTCAGGAACATTGGTTTTGCCTTCTCTTGATGGTTGCGAGTTGGCCGGGTGCAGGCGGCGGAACAAAATGGAGAAACCAGGAGGACGGTTTTAAATGGGAAATACACTCGTTTGCCGAGAACATTAAGACGCAGAGATGTGAAAGATGATGAGAGGAGCGTCTCGCATGACAGGGAGGAACACGAGGAACAGGAAACTCAGTCGAAGCGGCGGTGGCACCTACATGCCACATCAGCTACACATGTATTATAAATGGCTGCTGTGGTTTAACCAACAAACTCTCCCCCACTGAGACGAAGGAGGAAAACTAGAGCAGCCGCAACACGTTTTGTGTTCACAATTCGAAAATAGGACAAAGTTGTGTTTTCCTCATGGACATTTTGATTTCTTTCTGCAACTTAGTGAGTTGTGGGTGTTTGAGGCTGTTTAGGAAATAGAGGCACTCGTCATGAAACAATGAGCTGACCCTGTGCTTTGTGAGTGCCTGAGTGTACCTGTGATATGAATGTGGTACTCCTCTTTAAAGATACGCTTGCAGACAGGAAGCTTGACCTTCACATGCGTTGTTGACATTCCTGGTAGATTCATATCCAGGTCACCCATGAAGTGTGGGAACTCCCAGTCCTGAAAATACACACACACACACACACACACATGCATGGTCATAAATTTAGTGTGCAACTGTGGTGCAACACGCTGAGCTGAAGAAATCTGAACACATTTAAATGAAAGACTAATGCGACAAATGTCAACCATGTATCACTCCCTTATTGGATGTTGAACACTGAGGTTTCTCATATTAAATCTCTGTGGAGTCACTTCATAGGTCAAACATGGTGCCAGTCGCTGTAGACTGTGGACTACGCACTGTGTTTACAGGCTTGTGGAGTGTACTCATGTGCACTGGGATTTCAACACGTCAAAATACATAGACAGGAAGTCCAAACTGACATTTAAAAGCTGCCTCTGCCCTGTGGTGTCGCTTTTTTTTTTGCTAGTATATGATGTGAGTGGCAAGTGGCTTTCAGAGAAAAGCAGTTACTACCAAGAAGAGACTGCATGATTCATAAGTAAGTGAGTTAGGAGAAATATGGCTCCTTCAGTAAGAAAGTCAATGTCTGTAATTAAACATAAACCTTGTGACTGCTTTGTTTGTTTTACCTTAAATATACAGTACAGAAACATGTCCTTGCTACAGTGCCCTTCTTTATGTACTCCAAAATCTCTGTAAACTTATGCGACTGCAATTAGTTACTTTGCATTATGAATGTACCAAATTAAAATTATAAACAAATGAAAACTAATGAAAATCACACACAGAGGAAAAATTAAAATGTTTTAAAACTGCTTCTTTCTTCAGAGCCGACTTAATCATCTTGCAAATTAGCTTTTGTCATCGCTTTTAGAGAGAAAGCAAAAAAAGAAAGGCACACATAATTTCAGATTAGCAACGTTTCCCCCTGATTCTTGTTATGTGCACAGAGCGTCTTGCTGCATGAAATTACTACATGTCTGAATTCGCTATATTCTCATGTGATCTAGGGTCTCCTGTGCCAGTATCTATGAACAGCATAACAGCTTGATGATAGCCCCTTGGATATTAATTAAATCCTCCACTCTTCCTCCATAGCTGCAGTGTCTGTTGCGCTAACAGGCATGGCATTTAAACCTCAATCCCACAAAAATAATGAGTCTCTATGACAAATCTAGGAAGGGTAAACTGGCTGGGTGGATCAGCATATCTTCCACATATTTAAATGTGTGTATGCATACACACAAAGGACATAGAAGTCGGACCTTCACCTGGGAAAATGCAGAGAAACTGCACAATTATACAGAAAATATTTAAAAAAGGTAAACCCTGCTCGGAGGCAAATCCAGACAGGTCATTAATTGGGGCATTAATTAGTTTGAGAACACCACCACCCATCTTTTCTCATGGAGGTGTGAGATTAACCATGGCAGTGCTCCAAGATGGAGGTGAATGAAGCTGTTGGGAAGGCTGCGGCGGATGAATTTTTATTGACTGGTGGAACGTCGTGACGGCTGCTGGTGCAAGGGGCCTCGTAATGGTGGAAGCTAACTCAAGTCATAAATAAGTGTAGTAAATGTGCTTGCTGTACACTGCGCAGAAAATGAGAAGGGCCCGCCGTAAACAAATCACCACGTGTGGGGGAATGATATAGAGTCAGAGAGACTCGCGGGTCCCGTCTGGCTTGGGGAGTCAAACGGAGATGTTAAAATAGGGACTTCGCGTCACATTGAGCATCGTGGCTGGAAACAGGAAGTGATACGTTCAGGATGCTGAAAACGCTGGCCTCAGCAAGACGCCAGCATCTTCGTGAGAAAACACTTGCATAGCATAAGCCGAGCTATTTCTATAGATCTGCATAATCACAATAATTGGGTAAATGAATGAGAAAAAGACTAGAGTGTGAAGTAATTACTGGGCCAGAGCAGCCAGAAGCCCTTCTTAAAATAATGAATTGTTTCAATAAATAAGTCTAGAAATCACTTTTAGTAGTACAGTTGTTCTAATACATATCACCATGGGAATTACTGTGGTCTCCTTGCCAGGTTTCTGTGGAGTGGTGTATTTGTAACACTCGAAAGATGTTCTCCCATGCAATTTGTGGCTCCTTGTAATTAGCATAATAAACAGAGTAGAAACGTATATTTAGGGGATAGCAAATATTGGTCTTTCAGCGTGTCCTCTAATACCCGCTAACAAGGCCTCACGAAATATGTTCATTAAGCATTTGGAGGAGCTGTGTTGAATTAGGCTTGCAGTCAAAGCACATACATGATTGGCCTGTGGTTCTGGCTCATGACAAGTGGCGTGAAAAAAAAAATAAATAAATAAAAAAAATCTCCCACTCGCTATTTCCTCAGTACGCAGTTATGTGGTATTTTTTGCCCAGACAAACACATTTGCATATTCATGAGCCAATGACACAGACTTTATTGATGTACACTCTCCTGTGGGAGGGAGGACACTGGGTGGGAAAAAAATGAAGGGGGGGAAGAAAGTGAGAGGAAAACTCCACTCTTGTGAGTCATCACTAAGGAAAATAAACTAGGCTCGTAGGGGAGGAAAAGGTTAGTTCATGGCTGAGGACTGGGAAAAGAGGGATGGAGGGACTAAAGCAGAGAAGATGTAAAAGAGTAAACAACAGTTTGTATATCTATATATATCTGTATATGTGGGTGTTTGTGTGTGTGTGTGCGTTTGTTTCCATGCCAGCTGAGAGTGATCAAACGTCCGTCTCGCTGCTTTGTGCCGCAGTGCCCCATTGATGAATAGGGAGGAAGGGGAACTGGCAGGATGGGTAGCGGACTAAGCCAAGAGACGTCCCAGCTCCTTTTTTTTCTTTTAATTGGCCACAGGGGAGAGGCCTACCTGCATGACAATGAGAAGGTCGAAGACCAAGATGAAAGAGGCTAGGAAGGCTCGGGAGACCTCATCGCTGGGCAGGAAGCCTCGGTTAAGGTTGTCCCAGCTGATCCAGTCGGTACTGATGACCAGAACCACCACTGACGTCAGAGAGATGAGCACTGACCTGCAGGAGAGAGGAGAGGGGAAGGGGAGGAACAACAAAAGGAAGCAGGAAACAAAAAAGATGGAGAGGAGGAGGGAGGGA
>OOFC01020461.1:14737-28104 GCA_900323345.1 Pseudochromis fuscus
ATGGACATTAAATAATACAACAAACTTGAATAAAACATTTTAAATATAATTTCATGACTGGAGCCAAGATAAGGTACATAGTTGACATCATACATCTTGGAAGACAAACATCCACGACAACTACAAGAAAAGATAAATCCAGCACGAGTCAGTCTTCCTTCATGGACTCAATAATGTATTGAACAACACTTTTTTACCACCATTTGACAAATGGCAGTAGATAAAACTTCCAGGAAGATAAATGCGCATAGAAAAAAAAAACTGTGTCCATTTGTGGTTGCAGAGACAATGTAATTCAAAACTCTACTGCATACATATTTACATGTATTTACATACTGAACACGAGCCAAAAATATTTTATTTACCTGCGTGCAGTGATTTGCTGTGTTTTTTTTCCCTCTGCACTCTTTCACATTCTGGGCAGATCACATTGCTGTAATTCTGCGTTCACTGTTTACTGGAGCATTTCTCAGCCATGTGAAGAGAGGCTCAGTGACTTAGTATTATTCTCCACTTTGTCCATTTTGTCTCAATGTCACCCAGCGATTATTGTGCTGTTGTGTGCATCCTCACACCACACATCGGTTGGCTGCACTGCAGATAGTCACTGCCAGCTCGTATCCCATTTCAACTGTTTGGGAGATAAATTTGAGGGTTTTTATTATTCCACAGTGAGATTCTTTTGCTCAGCGCGGCCCGACTTTTGGCACCATCCTTTACAATTTGCCACGGCCCTTCAGCGCATATTGACAAAATATATCCAGCAACACATTTATCAATCACATTTCAAGCTCGGGAATTTCAAACGATAGCTTGTCAAATCTGGCATTGATTGTGACAGTGCAAGTCGGGGCGTCCGTCAATAAAATGAAGGGCTGCACAAAAGTCACAGAACAATTCGTCTGCTTGCATCCTAATCGCAGGTGAATCAATTCTGCGAAAGGAAACGTTAAACACTGCGGCCAAACTCTCTTTGACGTTTGAGATGTCTACATCTTGAGCTCTCAGTGTGTACATATCAAACAGATGTCAGACTGTTTCAATTCCTCACTTGTCCTTCACTTCTCACTGTGACCCGAAAACGAACCAATGGAGGAGGCGTTCGCGTGTCGTATTTGACTGACAATCACGACTGACAGCACTGAGGCCCTTTGTTGAATGGATGCTGCTGGGACCGTGCACTGCTGGCGTACTACGTCTAAACAGGGAACGGTTCTACTTGGCTGTCGAGTAATGGCCACATCAGACATGGTTTGCAGCATTTGTTTAGCAGTTATTTCAGGGTCACAGCTCGTGGTACGAGTAAGTAAAAAGCAGGGCTATGGTCCGCCCTACGACCTTGCTGTGTCCATTGATTTTTCGCCCTGTTCCTCTAATTAAAGGTGCTGACACTGAGTGAGGGAAGATTAACACGGCTATTGACTGCGTGTAACCCTGCGACGGGCTGGAGAGACCACATAACACACATATTAGCGTACACACACAAATCTACAGCATCAAAGGACTACATGTCACAATTAGTTGGTCAGTAGGAGGAGAAATTACTCTGGAAACTTTTTTATATCCCACTAAAGAGAAAAATGATCTCAGAGATGATTCCTCTCAGTGTTAGAAAAAGACATACCAGAAGAGGACAATCCTGTTGTTGCCTTGTTTCCAAAACCTTCTGACTGCTTTGCCCCAGTCTGGGTAGTGCTGATCCTGGAGCATCATATCTGTCACCTGTGGAAAGCAAAAGATGCAGAAAATGAGTTAAATACTCATGAAGACTGGATATAGAGGAGGTTATCCCTGAAATGGTTTCTGTATCCCGGGGATTACAATCATTTCACAAGCCGTTGGGGACAAGGCATCATGCAGGTGTATTTTGAATCACAATCAAAGACTCAGATCATGTGACTTCATGCCAATATTCAAAAATCTTCTCATATATTGTACCAAAATCCAAAATAACAGCGTACATGAACAAAGACAAGTCCTGAATGATGTTATTTATTACATTTAAGGATTTTGTTTTTGAAAAATATATTTCCTCTGCTCATCAGATGATTGAAAAGTGTAATGATTTCATATTATTTTATTCCTTTACAAACTTTTTCCACTGTTTTAAAACTTAGTACACAAAACATTAAAGAATATAACTTGGTTTATTTCCCCTAAAAAGGGAAAAAAATATATATCCTGGGAGATAAAATGCATAATGCTGGAAAAAAAGTTATGAAATTGGGCCATTTTAGCCCAAATACACTGGAAAATAGTATTAGATTAATTTACCCAAATAGCTTTGTGCCCATTTAAGGTTTAAAGCATGAGACAATTCGGGTTAGCTTAGCATAAACAACAGAAACTGGGAAATGGTGCACCCCGCTTTGTCCAAAGATAACAAAATACTCCATAATTGTTTTTTTCTGTACAGAAAGCTACATGTATAAATGAGGAGGTGTGGTATTATGGGTTTTGACCTATCCTTGAGTATTTTGTGGCTGTGTACAACAGCCTGCCACCACTTATATGATTTAATTAAAAAAAAGAAGAAGGTAGTAATCAATACACTTCAAAGGAGGTGGTTGAATAAACTTGCTAAATTTGACTAAATTATACTTTCGACAACAGTGTGCTTGGACGTCTACAGCAAAAAAAAAATAGGAGATTCAAATTAAATGTTTTTAGGTTGGTGTGGAGGAACCTTACAGGCCTGCCTAAAGCTCTGTTGTCCATCAAACACCAGTGGGATGAACTGGATTTCCAGCTGTGAGCCAGGAGCTTGTTATCCAACATCAACGGCCCGAGCTCAGTAATGCTCTTAATGGGATCAAATCCCAGCAACCAGGTCCCGAAATCAGCAGGAGTGGCATATTTGTGCCTGTGGCTTTGCTGTTATATCATCAACAATCACACACTGGT
This sequence comes from Pseudochromis fuscus, assembly GCA_900323345.1. Classification (NCBI taxonomy): domain Eukaryota; kingdom Metazoa; phylum Chordata; class Actinopteri; family Pseudochromidae; genus Pseudochromis; species Pseudochromis fuscus. The sequence continues at coordinate 17,642 of OOFC01020461.1, forward strand.
GTAATGTTCAGTGTCCAAATACTTGTGATTATGTAGTATATGTAAACTATCATGTAAAAATCCAGCAAGAGAAGATGAAACAACTAATTATTAAGATTAAATTTTTCTACTGGTTCACCAATACATTTCCATTATACACATGCTAACTACCTGCTAAATAATATACAAGGTAGCCTGATATAGAGATACGTACATACTTGGCATGTGACTATATAACTATTGAGTTTCAAATACTGAATAATTCATATTCATCTGTGATTAAATACTAATGATGTATGTGATTACCTTCAACAGCACTGGCTTGTTTCATTATTAATGTTGTGTTTGTACCACTTGGGGATAATGTTTTCACACTGTCAACCTCCAGGTCATTAAAAGTCATCTGCAGTAAATGTTCTTACACGGCTGCACAGTTGTGTCAGAAAGCATTTTATACACGAGTATAAAAATTTCCACTATATGCTTTATGTGGAGCTGCTGCAGAGGCAAGGTCAATTCGTCAATAAAGCGCCTCACTGCAGATGGTGGGGCTCGCGCTGGAAAAAAAGGATTTGAATCGGGGGAATCTATGAGATGTTTCTGGCGTTGCAGCATTTCAAATACAGACACTTCCTGTCCACTTATCTGGTGAAGACACACTGTAAATCTGCTATGCGGAGGAGACACAGAGGTCATCTTCAAAGTGCCTTGTTGAATTAATCGAATGTAAAAAAACCTTGTGAGTGATTTCTAGAATCAGCACTTTGCCTTGGCCTAACTTTCCCTCACACACACACACACACAGACACACACACACACACACCTCTGTCTCCCTGATTCACCTCCTCGCTTCCCGTTTCCCCCCGGCTCCCTTCCGACCAGACTTCTACATTTCCCTTTCCCCTTCACCTCTGTTTCTTCTTACCTCCCTTCCTCTTCCACCTCCCTCCTCCCTCCTCTTCCTCCTCCTCCTCCTCCTCCTCCTCCTCCCCCTCTTCCGTCTCACCTCCCACCCGCTCTCTTTCTCTGCAGTATGTACCGTGGAATACTAATGTGACCGGTGAGGGAGCTTGTCAAGTTGTCTCAGCTGTGTGCATGCCGGTGTCAGAGCCCCACTCCTCCCACCACAGGTAGTCCACTCCCGCCGGAGCTCTCCTCCTCTTTTTATGTTGACAAATGAACAGAGGTAGGTTTCTCCTCCAATATACTCTGTCCCTCCCCGTGCATCCATTGTTTCCTCTGACCCTCCTTCGATCACGGCCGCATGTTACTCTGAGGATTTGGGAGCAGATTGAACTGAATTACTGTGGAAGGCCGTACTGTACCTGTGTGCCTTATAATGGTTGAAAGGAAACACCTGACCTAGAAATTGGATGAGTGTGTGAAGACTGGCTTCACCCTGTATCTTGACTTTATGTGGTCAGAAATATGATTTTAATACAATGCTTTAATTAAGACTGATGATATAAAAACAAGGCCCTGTAAGGCTTATTCCACTCACACAATGGAAAACAGTGGAGAATAAAAACTATTCTTGTGTTTTCTGATACCAGAAGAAGAGCAGTGTTGCTAATTTGCTAATTGGGAGTAATGGATGGTAGGAATAGGAAAGACTGAGTTGTTAGATGAGATGATTAAATGACTACACAGTAGGTTGTTCTGTGCATTAGAAATACAGCAACCTATGCATTAAACCTGGGGTGAAATAAACAGATCTTGATTCCTGTGAGGCCTCCATGTTTGTTTGTGTTTACAGACTATTCATTAAGTCGGATATATTGGTGTTAATACAAAATGTCATCATCTTGATTTTACTGTTTATGTGAGCACTGTTTCATAAACTAAGAATTAAAACAAATCCAATGTGACAGGAACAAACCACAACGTAAATGCTAACATAAAATGTGCTTGCTAACTGTTAAATAGCCATTTTAGCAAGCCACCAGCTAGCTAGTAGTCGCTGTAATATTAATGTTAAGAAATATTAACTCACTGATGCTGAGCATAAAACAAATGTTGCAAATACTTTAGCTATTTAGTATACACACTGTGTCTGGGGGGTGAAACCAAAAGGACCAAAATGTTTCGGGACTGATAAAGAAAACTATCATATGCTAACTACCAAAACATAATTTTGCCATTTGCACACAGCACTTAGGCCTATATATATTCTGCAGGTTTAAGTTATTTTATGCCAGCTATAAATAGCATTTCAATTAAGACAACTTGGTCTTCTTACTTTAACTTTTTATTTCTAAAGAGAAAAATAAACAAAATCTCATCTTTATAAAAGTGTGTACTGTTTAGATATTTAGCTACTTAATAGCTAGCCTAACTATTTATCATGATTACATTTTACTATTATCTTGCTATTAGTGTTAAACAAGTAAAAATCTTGGCTCAAATAACCAAGTCCTTTGCTTTGTCTTGTAGTGACCATATATCTGTCATTTATCAAATCATGCCGCTGGCACATGATTTTAACATTGCAGGGTTCAAATATGAATATCTGCCTTTCCATTAATACATGCGAACATATTTAATGTCAAGCATACAAAAGAGCTGGACTCTCACCATCCAAGCAGTGACAAAATCTCCCATCCATGTCCCCACTGCAGCAATCTTCATAAAACTCTCATTCCTGATGCCCATGTATTCAGTCACCATGTGAGGCCTGCGAGGAAAGAAGACCAAGAGTGAAGAGGACATAAAAAATGCAGCATGTGTTATGAGGGCAGTAAAGGCAGGCGGCAGAGAGGAAGGAGAAAGGAGGACTGGCGAAAACAGCCGAAGAGGAAAAAGAGAAAATGGTCACTGTTGCTAAGTATTATGATGGCAGCCGTCAGAGTCAATCAATATCAATCTTATCCTGTGAAAACATTACATGATGGCTCTACCTTCCATGAAGCCCCCAGGATTGTAAACAATTTACGCCAGCGCAATGAAATTTATGCACTTTCATTTGGTCCTGCAGCGTTTGGCAAATTATCCATTTGTTTGGCAAATTTGTCTCGTGTCGAGTTGATTTCAAATCAACACTGCCATCCCGACGAGATCCCTCCCATTATAGCGCTGGATCGGTGTGAGCTCAGCTAACGTGGCGCAGCGGCACAGAAGCAAAACATAGAGTAGGCCAAGACACACCATTAGAGAGACAATCTCACATGCAATAGTATCTGATATGAAATGACATGCTTTCTTTGGAGTCCTAGTTACTCCTTCATCTCTGTACAGTAGGAGAAGATGAGAAGCTTTTGTTCAGCTCCGCAAACCCACCCACCCAACACACACACACAAGCATACACACACCACATCACTCCATTTTCTCCAGGTAATAGCACAGGGAGGGAGGAAAAGTGGGTCAGTCGCCTCCTATATGGGACTCGCCGGAGAGAGGAGGAGAACAGAGGGGAGTGAGGAGGCCTGTTTGATCTCCTGGCAGCCAGTGTCTTAGAAGCTGAGTGGAGCAGGTGGGCGCCCATCACTTCCCCCTCCAGCCTCCTCTCACCCCCGACAGGTCACACTCATGAATATAATAGATGTCGATGGATAGAGCTCTGGCTGTGCTTTCAAGGGGTCGTATTTGAAGTCAATGGTTCCATTCGTCTTTGTTTTCCCAGGTCATTTTCTGACCGCGAGCAGACACCAATAAAAATGTTTCCTATTGCACAAAAGACTCTTGCCTACAACCTTGCTAAAGTCTAGTTTATTTCCAATAAATATCTTTCCCCACGACGGTTCATTTTCATTTGGTTTTTTAGCAGATTGCACTGGGAGTTCTGTGTGGCGTGCTGTTCACTTTGTAAATGAGTCGTTGTTACACAAGTCTAAACAATGTGTTTGAAAAACAGTGGAGGGCAATCTGTTAAAGCTATTAGCTAACGCAGCAGCTTGAATAGGTGTTCATTTTTAATTAATGCTAATTGCTCAAGCCTTTTCACGTTATGAGAGTGCAGATCTAAAAAGCAGGCAATACAAGCGAGTAATACAAAACAATTATTAACTGTGGCGAGCAGGTGACCCGGGATGCCAAGGGTTTTCAGCTACATGCTTAGTGCATCTGTGCTAGAAATATCCTTCCCTGGAAGGAACCAGTATAAATCATATGTCATCAATGCAGCATGCATTTAACGTATCTGACAGGATTTTATTGACGAAAATGTGCAGCACTGCAGGTGACGTATTGCCTCACTTAAGCCCACAAATAAAACGGCCTTGATTGGAATGGCGATTTATATCTGCATTAAGTCGGTTAGACATTCAGTGGCTTGGCACTGCTCCAGTTACCAAGGAGATCCCATTGGGAGTCATTTACCCGCAGCGAAATTCTAATCGATACTTCTGGAAATGCTGTCTGGCACCACATGCTAGGCTTTAAATCTAAAAAACTACCCTGCTGCCAGTCCCTGCCCTTCTCACATATTTAATTGAGCAAATGTTACCCCTGCACTGAAAGACAGTTTTTTTTTTTGCAGAGCACCTATGATGAGTTTGGGGACTCTTCGCACTGCATGATCAGAGGCAGAACTCTCTGACTTATTCATGCTGACTGAAAATTTAATGGCCTTTAGAGCCGGATGACCTAATGAGAGAATTCAGTGTAGTGGAACATCAGTACAGTAGCACCATGAATAATCAGCCCTAAAATGGCTCCCGTGGCTTAATCGCAGAGCCAGTTGCAATGTCGGTGCCAGCGCGGCCGGCTCAGCCAGCTTTGACCCTCTGTGGAATGTTATCAGGTTTCCCACACTTGTTCAGACATAATATTCAAGGACATTTCACTGCCTTTCCATCTTGTCTTGTCCTATCACATGCAAGAAATTACAATTTTCCACTACAGAGGGTACTGGGTTATAGAGTTTGGACGTTACTCCTGTTTGACTTTAACAAGTGAAACAGACGATTTTAAGTGTCGCATTAACGTGGTCGTTCACTGTGAGCGGCCACCGTTATAGTTTGAGACTGCTGTTAAAAACTACAATTGAGACTGTGATGTATATCACAGTCTATTTCATAAAGTTGGAGTTTCTAATGATGCATTTTTCTGTTGACTCATTTTCACATCTCAAATCTTCCATCTTACATTCACTGAAGTCAAACTTTCAATATAAAATTGACAGATTTTTTTCTTTGCAGGAAGTTTATGAATATTTATAAGTTGAAAGCTTGGCAGTAGTCAAATATTATTGTTTATTGACTTTCAGTAGAGTCATTGTGATGCTACGCAGTGCTGCACAATCTGGGGTGAGAAAAACTGGAGAACATTATTATAATCTGAGCTTTGTGTGTAGTAATGTAAAGAAATGCATAGTTACACCATTACAACTATTTCCCTCACATTAAAGAGGATTTCTCAAACTCACTTTAACTTAAAACCTGAATATGTTCAATTTACAGTGATACAAACAGAAAAAAAAAACCACATGCTCATATTTGAGAAGCTGGAAACAATACAATATAAGACACTGTAAAAAAAAAAAAAAAAAATTAAATACACAAAAAAAATTTATTACAAAGCTAGAATGAATTTACATGTCTCACAAAAATAACTGAATAAATGTGTTTTTCTTAATCCTCTTCATTTTGTTTACACATGTTAATATTATTCAACATTAAAAACACAGAAAATATGCAAGATTTGATGTAAAAGTAATTACAAGCTGTATTCTGATTATGGAATATAACTTTTATAAGTTGGTTATCATCTTATTATCTGGTTCACAATGATAAAAATATCACACAAGAATTATTAAAATCATGTTGTATAACCCAGAAATTATTTTAATGGACAGAGAGCACCTTTATTCATATAACTGCCATGAGCACATAAAACCATTCAAAATAAAACTCGCAGTAATGTAGTGGCCTTATAAAGAAGTTTCAAATATGTTTAAACTTTTTAACCACGCTTTTGATTTTTCCATATTGTCTACAATCAACACCGCAGCCTTTTTTCATGCTCCTTCCTTTGTGTGTGTTCATCAATTTAAAAGAGTAAAAAATTTACAGTTCAAATTTATTTCTATCAAAGTTCCAAGTGAAGGATTTTCAAGGCCAATGGGAACTGTTATGACTGAGGCTATAAACCCGCACGCTGAGAGAGCTTTCACTCGTCTGACTCATCAAATACCCTGATTTCTATTAATTTTTTTCACTGTCCACTTGGATGTATACGCCTTTATGCTGGGTTTTATAAACCTGTTTTCCCTGTCAGACAGACAGTGATTTAGTGACTGTAGCCACCGAGTGACCTCCTCTGCCCTGTAAAGGCTGGACTCATTCAGAACATTAAATTGCGACCTTGGCGGGCTCCACATTGAAATGCATTACCCGTCTCCTCCCTGTGCCTCTACAGTACCCAACGTTGTATTTACAGTATACAACGGTGAGCAGCGGTCGTTACCAGGAAGCATAAAGCTGTCAATACAGACTATCTTCACTATCACTGTACCATCTCCCAAGGCAACTTAAAACCTCAATCTCAATTCGTCACCCAGCAAGGAATCACCCACGTATTGTATTTAACTGGCTAGACATTGAGGTTTTTATTCCTTATCATTCCCCTGGCTCTGGATTGGGAGTGAATATCATTGGCGAATATCATAGACGGCTCTGTGTCGGGTCCTCGTTTCCACCTATCAGTTTTCTATTAGCACCAAAACGAGGCCTCCATGTATCTTTCCACTGGGTGCTATATGCACTACTAACACTGCTGGTTGATTTATGGTCACGATACCTAAACGTTGTGATCTGGGTTAACATGACAACTTTGTAGCCATGGTTACAATACTAATTACTAGGTTATTTTTAATGATTTGTAGACTTCTCCATCAAATTTGTCTAATAACATGATGCTGCCTGACTAACACTTGATTTATGCTGCTGCTCTTATAGTGAAATAGTAACACTATCTTGTTATAACACGCCCATTATAAGAGATAGGGATTTTCTGGGATTTAAGGGTTTTTTCCCCCCCGTCTGATCTTTTTTTTTTTTTTTTAGATCTGTTTTGCAGTGTTCCTGTAATGTTATTATCAAACCAACCAACCAACTAAGCTCCTTGGTAATTACTTTCCCTTCAGGGTTTCTAAACTAGCCTGGGTATGTTTTGCTCTGGCAGAAGCTGGGATAATATTTCTGATCATCCTGTGCCATGTTCACAGGTGCATTTTCAGCTCAAACCATGTTGATGATTACCGACATGAACCTCTAATGCTACAGCTAATGCAGTGGATAAATATTGTTGCTTGCGTCATCCATTACTACTAATAACATGATGGAGAAGCTAAATCCAGAAAAGCTGCAGAGTCCACACAGTCAGAAATCAAAGTGAGTTGAATCCCTCCTGGTCGGTCCGTCGGTACAGAGGTTAGAGACGAACACGAAGTCGACATGAGCCGTGTGTATAACATTACAATCATACACTTATGAAATTAAATTTGTCCAAAGTGTCTGTACACATCATATCGTAAAATCAAAGTTGAGGTAAGACTCATAGCCTGGACACTGAGTGCTTGCAAAATATTAGTTAAACTTAAATATTTGTACATGTGCAGTATACAGACACACGCTTAAAAAAATGCCTAAAATATCTTCTTCCATGTTGTCTGTGGTGTTAGAAATGCTAAAATATACTTTATAAACAGACTATATAGAAAAAGTGGTAACAGCAAAAACAACCACAACACACTTGTGCCATGTTTTTAAAAAACAAACACACTAAAATATAACTTGTGATAATGACTGTTATAACAAGCAAGAGTGTAGTTAGGTGGTACTACACACAAACACATGCATCCTGCAGTAACACCCCTACCACCTACACACACCTCTATAATATAATATACATTTGCAGCTGACTTATACTGCCACCAAGGTTATAATGTTTACTGTTTACAACTGTTCCTCTATATGTGACAGTGACGTATGAGGACGACTGCACCCGCCGCTGACGCTCCTCCCCTCTGCCCCAGAAAACAGCAGGATAATATAATCGGAGAGAAAATGACCTGCTTCATATAACATGCAGTGTGTTACAGAGATATTCTGAGAGAAGTGAACATGACTTAGGAGGGAAAAGCTTTACACTAACCAAACACTCATTTATTATGTACAGTAATGAGTCATTTTTTTCAGATACCAACATAACGCGTAAGCGTAGGAGTGCGAAAGACAGCAGGAGGCACATGCAGAAAGTAGGTGTGGGCGCAGGCAAAGAGAGATCAATTAATCTAAAGACATTTACTAGGCTTTGCTAACTGCAATACAAATAAATATCAAAGCATAACTGTAAACAAAGTTGTTCTATACATAAAAATCTAATAATTCAATTTCACTAACCTAACTGGTTGATGGACTGCTAACCAACATTTATTTTATTATGAAAGGATTATAGATTTTTTTTTTTCCTGCCTCTTTATGAATTGTTTGATCTTCTTTGCCCAACACCACAAAATCATAAAAAAAACACTGCAAGCAAACAGACACAAGTTCACTAAGAAAAAAACCTAAATCACAAATTAGACAACACATGTGCAGATATAGAGAAAAAACTCTGCAAAGTGAGAAAATACCAGACAGCTTATTGTTTTTACATTTCAGCATGAAGTAAAGGGCAGCTCATAGAACCCGCTGTTATAAATACACTGCTGTATCGTAGGCAGCAGCGAGTCCCATGTGCGACTGCATGCAACAGGAGGCATCTGCATAGCACAACATGCTATTTATTTAGCCTTTTGTCCATGGTATTACCCCAGCTTAGTGCCAGACAAGCAAACAGACAGACGAGGGGGACGAGCATGCATGCAGCACAAAGGATCATGGTAAACAAAGACAAATGCACTTATACAGTGGGGTCTAATCCTGCTCAGGGTTACACTGTAGTTAAATGCCACATCCAACACCCCCTGCTCCTCATTGAAGATATCCACCAAACTGCCAACTTCCACTCATCCCTCATTCTACACTTCAATTCATCCATCTATTCCTATTCTGGGTGACACACAGAAGAAGTATGGATCTCATTTTACAGCTTCAGTGTTCCCGTCCCACTCCAGCTCCCTATTTAGATCCCCACAAACTTCCTCACTCCCTCCTTCCATCCACCTTCACATACTTTACCTCCCCCTTCCTCTAAATTAGTCATGATTAATGTGTACGCCACGCATTGGGCCGTCTTAATTAAATAACACCATCTAATTAGGGGCTGATTTCGGCTGGTAATGGCGCCGTAAGATGGCGGAATGGGATTGTGCGGCGTGACAGAACATTCATGAAGCCCGTCAAACTCCCTGGGCGGTCACACTCCCCTGGTTTCACACAAACAGCCCCCCTCCTAATCTGACAGTTACATTAAAATGCAAATAGCCCAGATGTGAGGGTTTGGTAACAAGTGTGGATTACAGCTCCCAGGGAGCCACGATGGACGGGGGGATTTTTCTCCCTGATATGACATAAGTCAGGTAACAGGTTGATCACTGTTGACCTAGAAGTGGCTGTTTAAATATTGGCTAACACGCTTTTGGACATGAGTAAGATTACACAGTCTGGAAACCTCTTTGAGCTGACTGATAACGGTGCTGATGAATCCATTTTACATGACTAATCATGAATAAATACTTGTCATCCAAAAAGATATACGATCTCTTTTCAGCGATTGTTTGCTGTCCTGATGCCGCAGTTTATCTTCTTTCCTTGTGAATGTATCACTGGGTTTTTTTAATTAAATCAAGCTCAAGACCGACTGAAAGGTCAAAGAAAATTAAAGCATATTAATGAGCATGGGGCACGGGCAGCATACAGCATCAGGTCAGGGAGACAGCAGGGGGACGGACGCCAGCCTCCCTCCTATCTCGCCATACACACTCTCTCCCACACACACACACACATACGTAACTTGAACGAGGTGTGAGACGTGAACAATATGTGGTGTGTGTGTGTCTGTGTGTGTGTGTGTGTGTGTGTGTGTGTGTGTGGGATGCCCAGTCTTGCCACCAGAAGAGCATCCCCTGCAGTGCACCATCATGGCTTGATGTCAAAGCCGGCAAAAGCCAAGCCAAAATACCTACCCTTTAAAAACCCTTGGCAGTAATAACACCTCACAGCAGCTTGTTCTTTCACTACAAATGAAAAGAAAAAGCAGCATTCATTCCCACAGAGGGGCAGCTGCAGCCACAAAGGGATATTGTACTTTTCCTTTGGGCTGTGGCAAAAAGAGGAAAACTACAACAGGCTTGGGTGAGGGAACGCTTGGAGGAGTGAGAAAGGGGCGATGCAAATAGGGTTTGGACATAGATCAAAAGACTTAAGTTTCACTGCATCATCAGGGCTGGAGCACTTCTTCTCCCCTCCCTCCCTCCCTCGCTCCCTCCATCACCTTTTTCGCTCACTCTGCTGCATTCATGCTATCGCAGCCCAGAGCCCGTTTTTCCTTTTTTTTTTCCGAGGGAGCGTCCTGGCAGAGTGTGAACATTGCTCTTACGTGT
>OOFC01020461.1:28145-47349 GCA_900323345.1 Pseudochromis fuscus
TTTGGCAGAGCCCGGGTCCTTGGTGGACACACTGTTGGAGCAGAAAGAAAACAAGCGGGAAAGAGGGACAGGAGAAGGGCGCGGGAGGGTGAGGGTGGGAGAGAGTGCAGAAAACGACCAGGTGTCTCAGCAGCCGTGGGGGTTCACTCGCTTTACAACAGCACCATCTGTCTTCGCGAGGAGAGCTTTACAGCGCTGGATGCTGCCGCCGCCGCCGCCGCTCTACACACATCCAGAACAAATGATTATGGATGGGTTTTAGAGCTGTGTCAGCTTGTGTAATTGTTTAATGGACTGTTTCAGCTTCCTACGCTTTTCTTTTTTTATACATGTGGACATCTGATGCAGCTAATACATGCAGAGAATCTGTGAGTCTCACATGCCAGATACGTAATGTCCCTCAAACTGTCGGAGAACTAATTATTTCTCTTCAAGTATCATCTGGGAGTCATCTAATGAAACCCTCCTGACAGTTAAAAAACGCACTAACCGACCGAATGGTGCCCACTTTCTCAACATTTTAAAGCTGAAATGAGCGGGAGTTAAAAAAAAAAAAGAAAAAGAAAGGAATCCTCTTTGTGACAGATGCTCTCAGTGAAACTGCAAATGTAATTTTTTTCCTGAGCAAGCAACATTCATCGTCTCGGCGGACCTGCCCCTCTGCTCAGCCGTTCACTTCCTTTTTCTGGGCCAACCAGAGAGAGCGAACAAGATGGATGCCGGTGTCAACGATGCTGGCCAGAGTGACAGATGGGCTGATTATACAAACTCATCCCTCTGGCCGTAGAAAAACACAACACCTTGCCTGCTAGCTAATAGCCTTCATCTGCCTGCACCTTATGGATAGTTGAAGCTTGTTGTTAATATAGAAAAACAGCGTCGTGCGGACAGATCCCATTACAGCCCTGGCCTCCCTCTTGTCAGCTTGTACCTGAATAGACACCTGCCATGCTGAGGTTTTTTTTTTTTTTTTTTTTTAACCGCCCAAACAAACTAAATGGTAAATCACCTCCCTGTGACCTCGTGTCTGGCTGGCTGGCTTCAAGGGCATGTTTTCCTTCCTCTGGATGGACACATTGCAAATGCATAAACGGATTCCTGTCACTGCCTTGATGTGTGGGTGTCAAGCTCTGCTGTGCACAGTGGTTTCTCAGCAGGTAAGTCAGGGCAGGAGGAGCAAAGAAAAAACAAAAAACAAGGACCCAGAGTGAGAGACATGGCAAAAACATTTTGGTTTTAAGCCAGAGAAGTGTCAAAATAAAATGTCAAGATCATGGGAGAATAAGTACAGGTGCTGAAGGTGATCTTTCAGGATTAAGCACCCTCCCCTTCCCTGGCCCTACCTGTGATTTAAAGTCTGGGCTGATTAATCAGACTGGTATCGAGTCTCTGGTCGGGCGAGACGTTTAGATCAATCACACTGGCCTAAGGGAAGCATACGGGGGCTCTAACAAATGGGAAGCACAGAATGGGGGAAAGAGGCAGAGAGAGAGAGAGATTGAATGTCTTACTCCATGCTTCCAGCCATCAGCAGGAAAAGGTTGTAGATGTGTGAGAAGATGAAGAGGAAGAGGATGGTGCTGAAGAACATGGTCATCCAGGAGCCATGATCCTCGCGGAACATTTTCAGGCGCAGGTATCGACCTAAAGGGAGCATGACAAGGACACTGCTGTCAGTGGGCGGCTTCAAACAGCATGTCAACCTGCGAACATGTATGGCCACGAAAATGGAGATGAAAGTAAATAAATTAAGGCACAGAGATCAATAATGTCCTACCCTGTCAGACACATGCCCTTTAAGAAGTGAAATTAAGATTAAAACACCACTTACAGGTGCCACTTCCATGATCGTGAAGTGATTGTCTTTTCCTGACCAATTGTAACAGCGACTATTATTCACAACAGACAATATTCTGTGTATATGTCCTTTTGATTGGCTGGACTTGGGCGCCATCAGTGGACGCTCACTTGCGATGAGAGTTCTGCATGATTAGAGAAATTATTCAAACATTAGTGTTTCTGTTTTCTTCATGTACAGTCCTGACTTGGAAGAAAATGATGGAGAAATATCTCTCTGGCAGAGCATGACATTGATTTGGATACGCAGACTTGTGCATAGCATACATAATCAAACCACCTTGTCCTCTGGTGGCAGGGTTCAGAAGACAACAAGGTCCATTATCATATTATGCACTGTTTTCTCATAGTTTTGCCTTGAAAAGACTTAATCCGGCTGCTTACAAGAAAGACATTTATACCTTTACGTCAAGGACTCACTTTTCGCTCTGATTTATTCTTTATGGATAAGCATTTCATAGCATAAACTGAGATCTGAAAAATATCAGGAGTGATGCAATTAGACATGCATAATGTAATTGCACAACAGCTGTCAAGATCCTTGATCTACCTCCCACACTGCTCGTCTAACAGAAGCAATCTATTTTGTACACGGAGAAAGTCTGTTGCTTCCACCATCAATCACACCTGGGTCAAACAGGCTGTTTCTAATCAAATAAATTACACTTCAACGCAGCTAAAGATATACTCATGAGATTCAACATCATACATCCATAAAGTTAGAGGGAGAGGTTGATTAATTCAAACTGAAAAAAAGCAGCATTAATAAAGCGATCGATAGCATCATTTCCATAGGTTAGTTTAGGAGGCAGAGTGTGTCACCCCCCTATCACAGGATAGTGGTTGGATCCCAGCTAGTCTCCCCAATCCACATGAAGAAGTGTCCTTACACAATAGCTCGCTGCCATCACTGTGTGAGTAAATGAGAATGGAGCGGGTAAATGGGAGGCAAATCGTAAAGCACTTTGGATAAAAGCTCCATACAAATGCAAGCCATTTTGTTTTTGGTAGCCAGCCACATTAGCAGCACAACAGTGACTCTCCGGGCAGCTCTGTTCACAACATTAACAGGACGACCAGATAACGAAGAGGAGAGTTGGACAGCATATCACAGATTGCAGACATGGATGTTGGCTGATAATATATGTTAAGCTGGAATGAAAGGTAAACAAGTTACTTAACTGAAGAATATCTACATCAGCATCTTTGGAGAAGTAAACCATACCTCACTTCCTATTTGCTGTCACTTTTCCACCAAAGGCGATAGAGGAAATTACATTTTATTCAAGATAGAGATGACAGGTAATTTTACACAAGCCTATATTTTACCTATGACGTATTGATCCAGAAAGTAATTAGTAACTAGAGCTGTTAGAAAACAAATGCAGTGGAATAAGAAGTGTAACATTTCCCTTTGCATCAAACAGTCAGGATATAATAAAACTCACCTTATCGTCAGGGTAATTATTAGATAAATGTAAATTAATAATAATCAACTGCCACAGAAAAATGCTGATTACAACATTTTTCCAACAAGAGTTTTCTGTTACAAATATTTAGAGTCCTGGCTCAGATCGATACACAGATGGCATCACTCTGACATCATCGGATATTATACAACCAGGCTGAGGAAGCTGAGCTATGTGAAAAAAAAAAAAAAAAATAGTGGAGTGCACTTTAAACTGAAACAATAATTGAGGGAAAACTTCAAAGTATTAGACAGTCAGTTTATAATATTCTCTCCTTGTGGTGAACCCCAACCATCGACAGCTTCAAGGTTACTCAATTGAGTGGTAATTAGGAAATCATCTACGAGTACGCTCGGCTATACAACTCTATTTCCAGTACTTATTACATATTGCTCAGACACACACACGCACTCCCTCTCTGCTTCATCTCGACGCGCTGTGATCTGGTGCCAGAAGCGGCCATCTTCCCAGGAACAACTCTTTGTTTTTCTCTCCTCTCCAGCTCAGTCAGCGTCCCTTTGAGTTACAGCTCCTTGGAGAGCTCATTGTGTTTGTGTCCACGCGCACACACAAACACAGCCAGAGAGACAGCAAAGCAGAATGCTCCATTTATTTTCCCATTACAGCCTGGCTGGTTTACTCTCCAATAGCTTTACATGCTGTTCAATCTCTGCTTGCTCACTGTTAGTTTTTTTTTCTGCTGTGCACATAAAAACAACAAAGATGGCGAGATTCCAGAGGAGAGGACGATTTTAGACTTAAAGTGGTGTTTTGATGAATGAAACAGAAAAGGCCTTTGATACACTAACTGATTTAAAAAAATATATCTGCAATATTAATTAAAACTTTGGCTGTGGAGGAGAAACTTGAATATTCCCTTGATAACAATATTCAGCCTCAAAACGTTGAAGGGTTGAAGTGAAAGCAAAGCGGCCCTCGTGTGAGGCCATACGTCTTCCTCTGTGGTATTTCAGGGCTCATCACAGTTGCATAATTGAATTGACTTGCATGGGTGAACTTAATTGCCTCCAGTGCCAATGAGCCCTGGCTTAGATGTAGGTGCACAGTGTGTATCGGCAGATCTGACTTTTAAAGCAGCACGCCGCGCCATCGAACACGGCCGCCCTCTCGCAGCCTATACGGGCAGGATTTAACTAGGGGGTGATTCAAGACTATTCAGCCAAGCCGTTTGAGTCACTGCACCTCCCTACAGTAGAGGACCCCGATAAGGAGTGATTCATGAGCACTGTCTGCTCCGAGGCTCAGCCCAGCAGGGGACAGCAACAACAACAACACACATGGATAAGGCAGCCACACACTTACAAGCACAAAAAATAAAAAATTTAAAAAAAAAAGGTGACAACACTCTTTCTGTATCTCTTTCTCACTCTCACTTACTCACACTGCAAACACTGGAGCAAGCTGGTGTGTTGTTCATAAGGAGGGCAATTATTTTTTCAACACTAATTCACGGTATTTTTAGCATCATTCCTCTGAGGCTATTTATAGTCGCCTGTTTGGGATGAGATCATGTCCACCTTTCCTCAAGTTCTTTCTAAGCATAAATCAAAGGTGCAGCTGTGTCTCCATCTACTGGTGAGATCTGGACACTACGCAGAACATTATCCACGGCCTCCTCCGAGCATGTCTACAGTTACACTACATCCACCAGGGAAACACAGGAAGCTACAATTTTGTGCTCTGGAACAGTTTATTAGTTTATTACCATTATCCCTACAGCTTCAACTGAACTACACAACACCTTTTGTGCTTTCATGTACAGGCCTGTATTATTAGGATACCTTGAAACTGTCATCTTGTATTATAAATTGAATTCCACATCTATGTCAGAATTCAGTGTAAATTATTGCAACTATCTGCATTTATATATAAAAAAAAAGTGATGTTTCAACTATATTGTACCCTATTTATGACAATAAGGGTTTGCTACATAACATATGTATTTCTCTGATAGTGCAGTGTAACAGATCCACACCCTACATCCTCCAAAATGATCTGCATGTTGATCAACATCTCTCTAAAACAGCTTCAGCAAAAGTGAAACATTGTAACGTATCTGGAGGCAACAAATGTTGCAGCACTTTCATATTAGATAGATCAGTCATCTTTTTATCAGGTGTACCTAATAAACTGACTACTTTGTGTTCCCAGTTGTTTTTTTGTGCATCATTTTTCAGGAGTCAGTCCAGATTCTCTCAGGCAATTAAGGTATTCAGGCTGCTGGCTTCATGGTGAGCAGTCTGCTGCTCTGTCTGACAAATGACATCCCCTGCAATAATTCCAGGAAGTACTCAGGTTATAAATTCAGCAGATTTATAGCTGTAATCCACTTACACGGGCAGCTGAAACAAACATTACTGTAAAAACTAACTGAAGCAATCAGTTAAAACACGTGCACTGGCACATGCGGACAAGCAGTTATCTCTGATGTGTAAACAGTAGTTTTGTTTAGACCACACACACACACACGCACATGCACACGCACACACAGAGCAGTGCACCGAAACCTCCGGACAGATGAGAAGCACCCAGCTGGTGGAGGAGGACAGAAAGAGGTGTGAGATGTGATCACAGCCTCCGTACATCATGCTCTTCAACAGCAACAAGTCTGACACAAACAAAGCAGGTGAGTAAAAACTGCAGCAGAAATACTTTGTAAACAGGCTTTTATACAAATGATTCAGTATACTTTACATAAGATGTAACAGCCTTTCAAACTAGGCTACAAAAAACCCTTTAATTAACCTATTTCATTTTTCTACAGAACTTGATGAATTAAAATGCTAAAGTAGCTTCAGCAGCACACAAAGTCATCATGATATACTGTTACTTACAGTGTGTGTGTGTGTGTCTCTGATTAGTATTCCAGTGTGATGTCCACATTTTAAACAGAGTTAAACTGTCTTTTCTCCCTGTCGGTGGCCACTAAGACGTAGACAGGGTGACATGTAATTTATTAGAATCTGCTCACCTGAATAAAATGAATGTGTTATCTGTGACTAAGTGCAAACAGTGAATGACACTGTGGAGGCAACAGTCCCTCAGGTTTCATTGTTCTCAGCAGACAGTCAAGCGTTCGCTTCCTGGACACGCTGGTGACGCTCAGAGACTATGGAGACAGCTACAGTAAATAAGGAGCGCCCTGAGAGAGAGTGGGCGGACACATCTTACTTAAAGTACTCCGTGAGAGCAGGGCTTAAGAGCTGAGTCGATAAAACTGAGTACGACCTACATTAATCTAGGAGTTATTAAAATCTTGAAAAGAAGGATGCTGCATTTGATGCATCCTGTGAGGTACAGACTCTCCAAGTGTTAAGGCCAGAAAGTAGATGATATGGAAACATTATGATCAACAGATGTCGTTGGTACAACATTCAGCATGAATTGCATTTTCTTTCAAAGTATCAGATGAGGAGTTGTTGCAGAGCAAATACAAATACATGACCATCATCTATTTATACCAAGTGAATCACACAGAATACTAGTCTCTCATATAGTAACTGGGTCATAAACAACTGTCTTTAGGCTGATTTTAATCTGTCCCTCACTAGACCAAACAATGCAGTAAATATCACAAGGGTAATACTCAGAAAGTTATTCATGAGGCAGTTTGCTGTAATTGTGATGTCTTACCTGGCAGATCCTAATATGCTTCAAACCACGATTATTTGACAGCTTGGGCAAAATAAAGAAAACATTAGGAACACTTGAGACATTTGAGTTTTTGCTCATTTGGGTTCCTGCTGTAAGTTAAATGAGAAGATTGATATCACGTCCATGTTTGTCTGTAAGGCCCAGAAACAATAGCTTAGTTTAGCACACCCAGGCTAATCTTTATGTTATGCTAGGCTAACCAGCTAACCATAATGATCGGACAGATTTGAGAGCAGCAAATCACTCGCAAACTGTAAAACTAAGCTTGCATCTAAAACTTTTGACTGTTTTATGTGTAATCTCACGCCCATGAATCCTCCTTGAAAACACTTGAATGATTCTTATCAGTCATAATATGTTGAAATAGTACTGTAGTAGTAACTCAAACTCCTGTTCTTCAATCCCAGATGAGTTTCTCCAGTTCCTGAACCAGTCAACTATATTCTGCAACCATTCTGAGAGCAGCCAGTGGTATTGCTATGTCCTGCTGGTGCTCTTCACTTTCGCCCTTCCTGTGGGAGTCCTGGGAAACGCTGCAGTGCTAATCAACTATACCTGCTTTGGGAAAACCTTGAGGACCAGTAATGTTTTCCTGTTGAACCTGGCTCTGTGTGACTCGGCTTGGATCCTCACCCTGCCCTTCACCCTCTATTTTACCTTCCAGACACCGCACCTCACAGAAATACAGATCTTCTGTCAGTTCAAGAAGATCTCCTTCAACATCAACATATATGGCAGCATCCTCTTCCTCGTATTGATCAGTTTTGACCGCTATGTCGGGACGGTGCACCCCATCAGCTCTCTCCGCTGGTGGGATGTGGGGAAAGCCAAGCTGTGCTCAGTCTGCACATGGGTGGTGCTCATCCTGAGCTCCATTCCTGACTTACTTGTAACCTTTGCTATTAAGCGCCCAGAAAACATCACTGTGTGCATGGACCACATCCAGGGTCCTTTTGCCTATGTGAAGATAATCACCATTGTCAGAACGACACTGGGCTTCCTGTTACCTTTCAGTGTCATGCTGGCTTTTTACATCATGACAGTTCGGGTTTTGCGGCGTCTCCCAAGAGGCAGAAGGACCAGAGGAGCACTGCGAGCTGGAGGGAAGCCACTGCGGCTCATCACCGCCGCCATAGTCGTCTTTGTGGTGTCCTTCATGCCCTACCACCTCACGATCATCACCTTGGTGATCATGAGGGTCCATAACCTGGTGACACCCTCTAACATCAATGTCCTCTACGCCTCCTATGAGCTCTCTGAAGCCATGTGCAGTTTAAGCAGCTGCCTGGACCCGGTGCTGTACATTGTGGCAGGTGAGCAGTTCCAGAGGAAGCTGCTGGCCTTGAATAGAGACCGATACAGGAAGCTGTGTTGTAGAGCCAGCAGGAGGGTTGGGGTAATTGATGATTGAGTGGATCCAATGCGTGACTTTTTTTTTTGGCTTGCTACCTTGGCTGTATTACTGCTACATTTATGCCAGAGGCAGATGTCAACGGTTCAGTTATGTTGGCGTAAAATGTGCTGGTAAATTGCGCTATTACAGAAGAGGAATGAAAAAATAAACTGTTGTGGCTGAACAATTTTGAACAATCCAGAAACAAGGTCAAACTACATCACGGCCTGGTTTTTAACATCTTATACTGTCTGTGCTTTACAGCTGTACCTACTAATGTCAGTGCATGACTGAGTAGTATTGTAAGGAGACGTTAAGTAGGGCTTTGAAAAGTTGCTACTTCTGACTAGCATCAAATCCTCAGTATGGTGCAATGGCAGCTGTAGCAGTGTAGCTGTGCTCCAAAAATGTACTGATTTTCTCAGTCACATAAAAACCACATCACCCAAGAAAATTACAGAAGGTCAACGAATGAAGGAGAAGCACATGGGCTCATTGATTAGCTCCATCAGTATGAAAATAAAGTGAATCAATAGTATAGCTTTCATAGTCATTGGACTGCATTAAGTCAACCAAACTGAGCAGTTGCCAGAGAGTCCTCTCCCTAACCTTCAAGTTCAGGTCGGATTTCTCGATAACTTCCATAAAAACAGAAAAGCACAGATGCTTTGATGTGTTAGTTACTCACAGTGGTGGTGGAAGAAACTCATTCAGTCTGATCAACCTGCTGTTCAAATATGTTTTGCTGTTCAAACTGTTCAAACAACATGTGACCAAAACGAACAATGAAAGAAATAAACACCTGGCCTTGAAAAACCAAAACATGGCTCACGTTTGGCCACACAGTAAGTGATACGATCATATCCATATTGGTTCCTGAAGTACAGATAGCACAGTCTGTTCATCATTATCACTGCTCTGTATTCAAGCCATCAAATTGCACACATTATGTGCAAACTGTACGGGTAAACCCCCTCCCTCTTTTTGTGTATGCACTTTCATCTATTTTAGGTTTCATCCTGCTTTGATTTCAGGCATGAGAACAACAATCCTGCCCTCCTTAGGAATCCTAATGAGCATTCTCCCTAAAAGAAAACCCAGAGCGCAGAGTCTGAGCTTCATCTCTGTCTGGATCTTAACATGTAAACACAGCATCACCATTCATCACAATACGCATTTGCTGGGCTGCAACATCTCCGCAGGCCAGGGTGGAGGGGGGGGTTTGTCGGTTAGAAATAGCCATGACTATGGCCAGTAATGTCCCAAGAGCCGGACTCCTCTGTAAGTAAATGCCTGGATAATAAATCAGAGGTGGGAAGTGACAACACTACTCCCTCCTCAGGGAGACTGCACTATAGAGCTGCCTACTGTACCACTGTACCTGTTCCAGTAAGCGGCCTAGTAGATCACTTTATATCGTTATTTATGGCTTTGCTCCTTACCAGAAAAAGTCACACACTTCAGGTAAATAAGCAATTTCCTCTTGGCTGGTTTCCTTTGGTTGCTAGTTTGCATCATTATTGCTGTGTGTTTTTTGTCTCACCGTCTGCAGTGAAAGTGTTATCACTGCAGTTCTTTTACTGTTTTAATCTGGACTGCCAGCACATTAATAACGTCTTTGTGACAACTATCTGGAAGTTTTAACATCCCAGGTGCTTATCTCTACGTAAAAAATGGAGTCAAACTCTACTTTAGTTCACATTGGTTAACCTTTTGGCCACTTGGGGGCAGTGCAACAAGCTGTAAACACCATACTTGCATATTATTACCTCATGAAATTGATACTAGAGACTGTACATAAAAGATGCTCGTAGCTACTGTGACATCACTCATGTAGTACTGCAAGATTTTTTTTGAAGCCACCATCTAGTGGCCATTGGTGGTATTGCTTTTCTTTTTTGGCTTTAGTTTTCAGACCTGGTGCTACATGCGTCTTTTACACACAGTCTGTAGTTGATGGTTAGCATACTAGCAAACATTTGCCTGTTTCCTCATCTAACAGACAAGATAATGTAAGATACAGTTCTATAGTTAGTCTATATAGTCTAGATAGTTCTCCCTAGAAGCACATAGTTCTATCCAGAAGTATGTGTCTCAGGCTTGATTTCTTTTTTCAGTTCAATTTTTGTCTGCATCCTGAGGACGTAACGTGACTCGCTGTTGCCTAGGGCCAACATGACAACTTTATTGTGTTCACACTTTTTAACTAGAATTTATTCATGTTAAGTGACAGAGAAAGATAATCTGGTAACTTTTACAGAACCATTGTCATCAACAATTCATAATCATTACCATAGATGATATTAAATCATTTCCTGATAATAAAATGAAAACATTCATTGTTTTAGCTCTAGTATGAACAGATGCAGACACATTATTTCACTCTCAATGGCAGCACATCCTTTCAGAGACACACACGGACAATAAAACATCCCATAGTCACATACACACACACATGCACGCACATAACACGCAAAGCCTCCTATCCTGCCACCCACACATTCACTCCTACACACACACTCACTCCACTTTGACCTGCAGCCACACAGTGTTGTACATAAGCCATCTCAGCCTTTGCTTGCCACAGTAATAACATATGACAGAACCCAGATGGCATCCTGCAGGCTACAATCATCAAGACCAGGGAAAGGGGGATGAGAGGCACTCCAGCAACAGAGCAACCAACGACATGTCTCCCTCTCTCACACACACACACAGAGCTCAGTAGAACATCCAATAGTCCTAACAGGTCTGTGATCAGTGGAAGCAGGTTTTCACTTTACAATCACCTTTCCTTCCCCTGCTGGTCACAGCACCAAGCGGAGAAGAGTGGTCAGACTTTGATTGAATGTAAGCGACTGTAATAACATGCAAAGCAGGGTCTAATCCGGTTAGGACAGCGCTCCACATGACTTAAAATTACCCTTCAATTTACCTTTAAGAATTCGCAAAGCCTTCAGAGAGAGATAGGTGAATATATTATGCTAATTTGGGGACTGAGGTTGCATGAAAGAGAAATGAGAAGCAGTTTCACTTTTCCCATTATGGAGATGAGCAGTAAGATAGTCATTTACTGCAGAGGTAGGCCCGAGATATAGAGCTTAATGCTGCGGTGCAGCAGGAAGAAAAATAACTTGTGTACGAAGCATTTTTTGTAAATATTATATAACTTAACATTAGACCTGTTTTGTGTGTGAATCATTTACAAAAACATGTGCATCTACTTTCTTAATGAGAGCTAGATATGAGGATCAATAGAAATCTCACATTTCTGAAAGTAACAAAGTCTGTAAAGCTCACTAAAATAATATTAAAGTAATGGTAAACAAACAAAATACAGAAATATTTTGCAATTAGAGGTCTTTAAAATAGTGCTAGTTTTTTTTTAATCACTTTATCCCAGGCTAGCTGTTTCCTGTGTTTATACAAAACTACATGATCCACATTATATTTCAAAACCAAGAAGGGAAGTAAAATCTGAGTACAATGTCAAACTCTTCCTTTAAGGTGCTTCATAAGTTACATATAGTTTTGAACATGTTTAATATCAATCTTCCGTGTCCACATCATTTGACCTGTAGCGCTCGTATTTTGTTAGGAACTCATGACTGTTGACAGCTGAGCTTTGAGTATCCTTCACTGTCACTTCTTCTCCTGCACTATGCAACAAACTGACATCTGTCAACTTACATCCACAACTTTATCTGAATTTGTCTCAAAATCCATCTCTACTTTTTAATCAGTGAGTCTGATCTTTTTGTGTGAAAGACAGACCTGGTGTTTTCAGTAGTTACTCTCTTACAGTATCACTTTATGATTCTGTCAGATTTACGTAATGACCAAGTGAGTGCATTTATTTTGTGCAAAGACAAAGGAGCTGTTTATGTTTGTATTCTGTAGCAAAAGACGTTTGTATATGATGTGGTAAAATCTTCGTGTTAACACAGGAAATCTTTTAAATGTTACAGATTACCTAAATTCCTGGTTAGTAATCTTTTGTAAGGGGAAAAAAGTCACAACCTATTGCAAAGTCCTTCACCACGATCGGCCCAGGGGGAAAAACGGTCTTAAAATTTCAAAAAGGTGACTTCATCTGATCCATGGTTAAATGCAAGCAAACTGAAATAGACAGCTCACAAACCCAGCGTGACCTAAGGTTTAATACAAATGCATAATGACAGCCAGTCTTCCTCTCAATGACCAGAAGTCATTGGCTACCACCCACTCGATTAGAGAGCACACATAGCCTTGAGTGGCTGAATGGAACAGCATAGGTTGTTCCTTGAACCTCAAATGTAGTCTTAAATCACATAATCTGTCACAAGTTATTCATCAGCGAGAGTTTATTTTATTTTTCTCCCAGTGAGGCAAAGGGGAAAAAAAACAATATGGTGCACCTCTGCCTATTTTGCATGACTGGAAAAGATATTCTTATGCAGCAACTGGATAAAATATTTTGTGGGTTTTCTGAGGGGGTAAGTCACATATTGTGGGATATACATCAAAAAAATGACTCGAGGGAGGAAGAGGAGGAGGAGGAGGAGGAGAGGGTGTATTTCTCAGCAAAATGTGCAGATTTTCTAGGCCATCATAAATGATAAATGACGCAGAGGATGTGTCACCTTTCAAAAACAATGTCAGCTTCCAGGTTTGTCACAAATTGATGTAACGTTAAGCATGCAACTGCAAACAGAGTGAGCTTGACAAGGACTCCAGTTATGCAAGTTGTTAGTTAAACTGAACCAGAAACACTTTTTTTTTTCCCCCTGCAGAAAACACTTTAAACTGCCACACACTGTGACTCCAAAGGGCTTTTTTAGACACTCAAACCTTTGCATGGACTGTGTTCCTCTACCAGAAGTGTTCCCACTGCCTGCCTACATATCAGAGCGCAGAAGAGATAGTGGATAGAGATCTGTGTGGCCTTAGTGAAAACATCACGATGTGCAGTAGGTGGGCCATGTGGGCTCGCGTGACAGATCTATAATACATGATGGATTTTACACTGGCTCTGATTCTATAGTGCAGCTCTTGTGCCCTACCTGAGGTATGCGATTACATAACTGCTCCACTGAAATGTTTGCGCAGGGCGTTTCTCGCCTCTCCAACTCTCAACATCAGCAGCCTCTGTTTCCGTGTCTACTCATACGTTCGCTTCATCTCTCCTTTCTTACACTTCTTAACTCTCACAGTAGAAACACTCCAACCTGTTCACTCACACATACACAAACGCGCATTCACGCATGTATACACAAAACATCTCCACTCTCTCACACTTACAAACACACACGCCTACACACAGAAGCACAAACCATCTGTTCGGAGGCTTGTTGAAGTGCATTAGTTGTACCTGGCTGCAGGATGAGCTGCACTCTCTGTCCTCTACATCCCTCAAGCTAATGCAGTTGTGCAGACCCTGATCCACATACACTGGGACTCAGTGTAAACCCTGACTGAGAGCTGACTAAAACTACATTTGATGAAGCACCTACTTGACTGTTCTGAGTCATGCAAATGGGAAAACGCTGGTGGAGTTTTACACTGAGGATCTCAGGCTTGCACTGAAAAAAAGTAATCTCTTTGCTCCTTCTATCATGGGATGGATAACTATCTTTCACAAGGAGGTTAGGGTTTTGTTTGTGTCTGTTAGCAACATTACAGAAAAACAGAACAGATTCTGATGATCTGATTTTTGTTTATTTTTTGAGAGAGAGATACTAATTTGTTCCTTGGGTAACACCCTGAGTTTTGGTTAAGTTCAGAAGATGGGATCTTCTCCGAAAGCAGTGCCAAAAGATCCCTATGCATTTGTTAAAGGGGGTAAATGTTTTAATAGGATATTTCACCACAAGCAGGCAACAGCATTTAGTCTGTCGGATCAGTACAACTGGATCATACCTGGGCAGAGGCTCTCTCTGAGTAAAATAGGTGAATTCCCCTATTTCATTTTGCTTTATTATTCTGAGATTTCTGCACAGTGGCCAAGTTACTTTGGATAATTTGCAAACCTCACTTTGATAACTTTTCATTGACACTACTTCCTACTAAAGAAAGTCTTTTTGAAAGTCTTTTCATGGAAAGATAATTGCATAAATGACACAATTTGTACTTTTGAAAATGCCACTTTTTGACCAATGAGGGAAACTCCAACTTGTCTGTATAAAAAAAGCCACATATTGTTTATCGGAGCAAATTTAATCAGTACCATATCAAATTTACTTCTGCATCTCAGTCTGAGAATTCTCCAAGGACCATGTCGGCACACATGATCAAGCTCCATGTGGGGTTCTGACCCAAAGGAAGAGAAACATGGCCACAGATCCTAAGTCAGGAAACACTCAATTCAATTAAACGATTGCAACTTGAGAAGACACAGCAGCTGGTATTATTAGATCTACTGGCTGTCCACTGAGTCCAGAAAAGCCACTACCCCAGAAGCTACTTCCCCTCTTAGTAAGGACTCATGTCGCTGGGCACTCTTGACTTTCTATTTATGCTAAGAGAAGATGATCACTCACAGCACCCTCCACCACTCTGTGCCCTCCAATTATAGTCATTAATGGTTCATCCTGAGAAGATAAACCCCCGGTGTCCAATAATATCCGGAGCATAAGTGAGTTGTTTGAGTAGGAAATGAAATGCACAAGTTCAATAGGAAACACTACGAACTGCTGTGCTGTTTAAACAAGCGAAGGGCTGATGACATTGCTGGAGAGTGAGATGGAGGGAGTGGATCTGGCAACAGAGCAAAAAGTCTGAGGTTGTGAGAAGAGATGAGAAAAATGTCAAGTGGGTGAAAAAGAAGAGGAAATGTATCACAGAGGTGTGAGAGGTGACGGAAGTGAGCAGCGTGAGTACTGACTAAAATATGCAGCATGAAGAGGTGATAGATGGGACGCTGCTGAGGTTTCCAACCTGTCAAAGCAGGAAAAGCACAAGTATAATTAATAACTTTAATTCATGACGGAGTCCATGTTGGTGTAGCAGCACCATTTAACTCACTCAGATAGTTTACTGGAACAAAGCCATCTCTACTTCCACCTGCACTTTTCTTCCTGTGACAAACCTAATAGGCCACGTTTCACATTTCAGACAGTTAGATTTGTCATAGCAGGAAAAACTACAACCGCTCTGTTTCAGACTGAAGTCCCTGTAAGGCGTGTACAACACCTGGACCCTGAGGCTGATACACCTAAAGATAACTGCATTATTACAAGGGAGGAAGTCTACTGATCTCATACATCTCAGTCTGTTTACAGGTCTTAGGGACATTTGCTGCATTTGTAACAAAGCTGTATAAAACTCATGAGTCCAGAACAAAACAAACCAACAATGACAACAATGTCCACAGCCAAAAATGATCCTGGTGGGATGCAAAAAACAACAGATTATTTCAGAAAACTGAAATTAAGTGTCATCATTATTCAACTGATGCTTGCACGTGTGCATCTGTGGTATACATATATGCACGAGAGCATCTATTTGTCCCTCTGTGAACAGTCATTTATGGTCCAGTTATAACTGTGGAATGGTCTTTGACACCTGATTTCACCTATCCCTGAAAATTAAGTTTTAGCCTTTCTCCAAGTTTATTTTGAAATGTTTCAGGAGCAGACTTCCTTCTGAAAAACAGCCCCTAGAAACAGCATTTGGACTGACGCTCTGTAGGTTTTATAGATTTTTCACTTGTTATTTAGACTACAAAAATGATACCACAGTGGCTGTTTGGCAAATCACATATTGATTCTTTGATTAGTTCTGCAAATGTTTTATAGTGTTGACTTTTTTGTGCAGCTTTACAATGTTGTTTCCTTTATCTTGGTTATTAACAAACACATATTGCTGCAAAATAAAATTAATAAAAAAACAACAGCCTACTGATAATGGTACATGTTTTTTACATGGTGTGAACCTTAAGAAGATTTAATACTTTTTTCATCCCTTGGGGGAAAATAAGAAGCTCACATAAAATAAAATCCACAACAATAACAGTTGCAAACAGAACTAAACAAATAAAAGTTTGAATATTAAAAAACATATGCATAAAATTTAAGTAGCATATCCTGGTAATGGTCAGGTAAAGTGCACAATGTCAGTTCAATCTTCACTTTGGAAATATTTTTTTGAACCATTTTGGGACGTCCTGTGGTGATTCTGGATAACGCTGGTGCAAGATTTTGATAAGGAAAACATTATATTTAAAAAGCTTATACGTCTGGTTCTGTTTTTTTTGTTTGTTTTGTTTTTTTGGCTCTTTATGTCATAACATCTTGAGTATAAAAAATCTGGGAGAAAAATCTGCCGGTTGTGTTGGTCCTTGTGTAGAATATCACTTTATTCCTTAACCAAATTAACAAATAGGAAATTACTCAAAAGATTATTTGATTATGTAAATAAAAAAAAATCTGTGACTAGCCTTGTCAAAAATACAATAAGATACATGGAAATAGTGTTTGACCCAGATCTGGTGATGAGTGAGATAAAAGGCATTACAGGAAAGGAGGAGCATAGATACAAAGATGAGAGCTGACTGAGATGAAGATATTATAATCTCTTTAATTACATTCGCTAAAAGTGGAGAATGAGTGTAAAAGGTGCTTCTGACTGGTGAACAGCCACAACAAGAACTCCCACAGCAGAACCATTACTCTGCACATTCCAATGCATTTATTGTCCGCATGACTTACCAAAGAGCTGGCGGTGGAATATAAACTTCCCGGCTAACAGGCCAGTGATAATGGCCAGTATCCAGCATATTACTTTCAGGATGTTCCACCCAAGGCCCGGGTACTTGTTGAACAGGAAGGAGAAGCAGTTGCCCACCACAATCATATGGGCCTCCGTCTGACTGTGAGAGACAGGGTCCTCGGCGAAGATGAGGAAGTTAAAGAAGGTGACGAGGTAGGCCACGATGAGACGCGACCACGGGTGCTGGAAATAGTAGCGAAAACGGGCATCTATTTCCATCCTGCTGAGCCCCCCAGCCACTCTACACCTGGGAGAGAGTGAGAGGCAGAGAGAGGAAGTGCTTCTTTCAGTCAGATTACATTACACTCAAATCAGCAGGGCAGATTAGAGTGAAAACATCCCTCACAGACTCAGATTAGTGGTAGGAATATCACTGAGGTTTGGGATTATGCTCAGACAACTCAGACGGTTCACACAGTGCACCTACAAGGAGAATTTTTAACACAAAAACCAACTTTTAAACCAAGATATGACACAGATGTGACAGAGGGGTCCTAATCTGACTACTCTGTGCTGCCATTACAGCAAAGAATCAAGAAAACAAGTAAAACTGGTGAAAAGTTTACTCATTTATTGAGATAAAAATCAACAAGAAGCTGCTTTGAATAGACTGAACTTCTGACTTACTTGGCAGTCACTGAAACAAGTGTCATACCTGGGTAAGGTGGAATCTTGAAGTGCTATGAAGCTCTAAACCGCTGGCTTTTAAAGGCTTATCTTCTCAGCCTGCCTGCTCTGTGCTCCCCTCAAAAAATTGTGGCAGCATTACGAGACAGCTTTGCCCGGGAACACCTGCCAAAGCAGCGCTCGAGTAACCTCCCGATAGTCCGGCCCCTTTGTATTTTTAAAGCATTATTATTCACCCATGAACTCCACTCTGAACTGCTTCAGTCTGACGTTGCCGGCCTGAACTTCCCAAACAAGTTCTCTGCTTTGACACCGTTTCCTAAAATACCCCCACAGCGGAAATTTGGAATGATGCAATGGCTTCAGAAGTAGAGCTGCCACTGTGGAACACCCATGTGGCTATTAAATTTCACCAGCACCATGTTTGTCTGGTCATTGTGAGCCACACTGGGTGAGATAGTAAACTGGTGATGGCACTGACAGAGGTGGAAACACGTCATCACTGGAGTAAAAATGCAGAATTAGTTTTCCCGCTTTGCTCCATTTTAACCAGTAAGAGGATTGGGCAGCCTGTCTCTGTAACAGGGGACCTGCTCCCAATATGATGCCAATGAATCCCCAACATGCATGAAGTGGAACTCCTGCAAAAACACTCGAAAACAGAAGAACATGCAAACATGACAGAGAAAGAGTAAACCGGCCCTGGGGCATGCAACACTACATATGGTCATGGGCTAGAATTTATAAAAGGATGAAAATGCAATGAAGACTATAAATGAATTTTCAAGATTTGTTACATCATTTATCATCCTTATCATCCTAGGGCTGGTACATCCACTAAACTCCCTCTAAACCAGATAAATTACATTCAGACTGACCAACATAGAACAGGCTCTAAGTGCTACAGGAAATACTATTATTGGATCTTCTATTCGTGCCAGTTTGGGCCATTTCTGAATGGACTGTCGTGTTAAGAGCATAAGTCTGTGACCACACACACACACACACACACACACACACACACACTGCCTCTAATGTCACAACACTGATGACGCCAAATGTCACATCGCAGACCCAAACATATCTCGGAGATAACACAGCAAGCTTGACCGGAATTATCTGATTACACAACTTAAATGTCGGTGCACACAGTGAGATGTGGGACGGCCCGACAATCCGTGCAAGTCCCCCTGTACCTGCCTACACGTCGGCATTATTGTGCGGTGCATCACCATGATTAACGCACCTGCTCCACGCCGTTTTGCTCGCGGTCGACAGCCAGCACGAGAAGCCCCGTTCCCGCACAGCTCTGCTGCCACATCAAGCCCACAGCGGCGCTCTAATCATCCCAAACACGAGATGATACGGCGGGGTTGTACGGGGGATTATCCATGCGACCTGTTGTTGGTGTACGACAGAGGCACCCCCAAATCCT
>OOFC01020467.1:7149-20246 GCA_900323345.1 Pseudochromis fuscus
CCCCTCCCACCCTCCACCCCCGTGCTGCAGCTTTTTGCCCCGGCTGCTTGGGGAAGGCATTAAAAAAGCTGAGGGCGAAAGCTGAGAGGCCCAAGCCAATTCAGCCCAAAGTGGAGCCTTGATTTGGTCCGTTTATGCCTCATCATCGGCTGGCAGGGTCTCAGCTTACACCGCTGGAGGACAGTCACCATCAGCCAAATTAGCTTTGATGCATTTTAGGGATATTTCGCAAACAACCAGTTGCGTTTAGAGGGATTACTTTGTCTGAAACAATTCCACATGATAGCTTATGGAGGAAAAAAGTGCAAAAAAAAAGACCTCCATAAAACCTAATGAAAAATTACCTTATATATGTGTCCCCCATGTTTATAGCAACATTTATTTTACAGTTGAATCATTTTTTTAATAATTACAAATCCCAGCTAGCAATGGGCAGGAGGCGGGTGTATCGCAGAGCCGTAAAATAATTACAATAATATTATTTAGTAAATGAATTGAAAACATACATAATTAGAATAAGTGAATTAATATTAAATAGTGTGCATGTTTCTAAAAGCTGACACTATTAGTGACAATTAAATCAAACAGCAAAAGCACTGAAAATGTATTGCAATAGATGAAAAATTGTCATGAATGTCTTTCATTATTGTTTTTAAATTTCTCCCAGTTAAACATAAAAAAACCAAAGAGGTTTTCTGAAGTGGTGAGGAACTTTGCTCTCCCTCTTCTGGCAGGGGGAGGAATTACAGAAACACTGTCGACTCGTATTTAACAAAATTTTAATCTTATACCTGGACATATGTTTTTTTTTTTTCTTATAAATGAATAAGTCGTACCCTTCAACAGAGAGAAATAGGAGTAAGATGACAGCTCCTGCCTCCACTCCTGCATGGAGTTATTTTCAAACAGGAAAAACTCAGTAAGTGTGTACCCTTATTAACAACTACAAGTGTATAGAGAATGAAACCATAGTGAGTGAAAGGGGGATATTAAAATATAAGAATTGCAATGAATAGGAATGAAATGGATTGTCTTACACGTGCAACTTGTTACAAATACCCGTTAACCTCAGGTCGTCAGCCCCTGTGAATCTCTCTGAGTTTTAAATCCTGTCATCCTGCTGCCCTGACGCTTTTTACATCAACCAAAGAGCCTGTGACATGAGCGTCAACGGTGTTTGTACTTTACTCTCGCTGCCAGAAGAAGGAAACATCAGTCGATCAGTAGACTGTGTGATAAACTACACTGCTAACACCAGATCTATCTGTTAAACAAACCCATCAACTTGATGGAGATGACTATTCTCTGTCTAAGAGCGACATTCACTGACTGGTTACCGCTGCACTGATGTATAAAACTCCATATTTATTTTGCTGACACCCTAACATAATAAAAACGTAGAATAACCCTATAAAAGCAGCACGCCACCCTGAGCTCTGTTAGAACCTGCATGCCTTCTGTCAGAGGCCTCACGCAAACATACCGCTGCAAATCAACTCAATGCTAAAGCTGTGTGGGGGCTGTGAAAAGGTATTTACAGGAGGGGAAAAAGTCTCCCTAATAACACTGTAATGTTATACTTAGGCTCCTTATTTTTCTTTCAAAAAGTGCATGTGTCATATTGGGCTCCCTCCTACAAATAGGAATTGAGGGTATTGCACCGCAGCATTTCTGTCTGGCTCATGAACAGACAATCCAAATGGAAGCCAGGTTTCATCTCTCTGCCCCAAAATGGCACGGTTGTTAAGAAGGAAAATACATGAGACGAGAGTTTTGGATATCAGATTATCATCAAGTAGCGCAGGATCCCCTAGTATTTTGTCGAAGATTTTGGTATTAAATCACTGCTTCAAAGTGGCTAATTATGCTAAGTCCTGATTTCATGGTCACAGCTGCACCGTATTACCAATCACAACACAGACTGCTGCAGTCTCCCCGCACCAAGAGATGCTGCGGCTTATCTCGCCTGGTATTGATGTCGCTGAAACGCTCGTCAGAACCATCTGCACAAACGGCTCCATCTTATCTTCATCAGCCTCAGCGGCCACTACAGACAGCATCAGGATTCCTGGGGTTTATCTGCACTTTGTATCCACCATGCAAAAAAATGTACTCTTCATCACCTTTTCTCCATGGCCTTTTATAATGACTCACTCACACAACACGTCAGACTTCATAAACAAGTGACTTTTATTTAATAATATATACACATTTCCTTTTATGTGTGTGTTGTTATTGTCAGTTTCAAAGTTGTTTATTGGTTATGAATCACGAGTCAATACATAAAGTCGGACTCATTACATGGATATAATGTACAGGGGAACAATGAAATGTGTGCACAAGGATTTGTAAAATGTGCTCTTATATGTGTAAAGGAAAATTCAACAACAAAAAAACCCAAATCTTAATAAAATAGTATAACAGGTAATTGTAGCTATAACAATAGTATGATAAAACTAAGAATAATATTATAATATAATGATCACTAAAGCGGTACAGTAATGGTTAGAATATGACAGGTGAGGGTAGAAAATTATAAATAAACAAATAAATAAATCAAATAAATAATTATTAACCCTTTAGCATCCTGCAAATTTCCACCTGGACTTTTTTGGTTTTGATTTCAAATTCAAAATGCAAAATCTAACATTCATGTGCAATTGCAGTGTTTTCGTTCACTAAAACTCTAAAATCAAATTCTGTTGTTGTGTTTTTCTGCTGTTCTCACTGTTATTACTCTCTTACAACACTTAATATATAGGAAATCAGCTGTTTTGCCTGCTTCTAGGAGACGCTAGTGAAATTATCGTAATGACACCATATTCACTATGAAGTGCAACATCTCAGCTCTCGGAACCGTTGGAATTTTTCTGATTGCGCAAACTGTGATGTAATTACGGTAATCCAAAGATGCATGTTCAGACCTGTCGCTGAGGCTCAGATTAAAGGGTTAATAAATCAAGGTAGAAAAACCATCAGCTTGGTTCAGCGGGTCAGGAGGGAGCACAAGTCGTCCCCTTATGTCACATGTAAAGTTTGTCTTAAAGATGTGCAGGAAGTGTTCGAGGTTTCCTAGGACTGGATGAATGTGTTGAACATATTTCACAACATTATAGATCAGAATAAATGTCCAAACACAACACCACACAGACACTGACACCTCTGCTCAGAGCAGCTACTTTATATTAAGATGAGGGAAAGACTGTGGTTACAGCAGTGCAGCTATCATTACCTGGTTAATGTTAGAAACAAACTGTGGCACTTGCACCACCAAATGAAATAAACAGCACATTACTCCCTGCACTGACACTGCCTGCAGGAAGTCAGAAGATAAGACAGGTGGTAGCATCAACAATCAATGTGTCCTCAAGTTTGATTATTTATTTGGTTTAGTTTTTATTTCAAACAAAAAAATGTGACATTGCATTCATAAATATCATTTTTTTAATTTAATAATTGTGTTAAATTCATCTTTAATACTGTGAACACATTTCAAACAGACTGTCACAATTAGTGACAGTCAAAATGAAGCATTGGTAATTTCATTTAAAATAAATGTGTATGTTAATTGACAGATGTCTTGTATAATTGTGGAAATTTACACAACTAAAATTTTAAATGTTTTTAAATGTACAAATATCCTTTATTAAACATTAAAAACTACAAATTTACACAGGTTTTTTTTTTATGAGTTGATTATTTTCCATTATTTTTAAAGCATTTCTTTTTATTTTCCAACATACTAACAACTGTATTTTATTTTAAAAAAAAAAATAGGTTTGAATACTCATTGAATTTATTAGTGGGTTTAGTCCATTGTTGTTTTGGTCCTTTGTTGGGATATAAATAAGTAATTCTATAACTTCAGGCTTCCCAATCAGTCTCTTGTAACCATTTGTGTATGGGGCCACATTTCCTCTGCAACATTGTTATGAGCTGTTTTTGTAAACTGTAGAGCACAGACACCAACTGAAGAAGAAGAACTTGGACTGTTGGTTTTCTTTGTTTACATGAGCAAAAATCTAGATTGTAGGGTTTCAGAGTTTCACTTTAAACTTTTTGCGACCGACTATATTAATTACGGCGTTTTATTTTTCGATGATGATATTTTGCAGCCTTTTCACCACAAATACTAATATAGGATTTTTATTTTATTTTTTTTAAACCTTTATTTAACTGGAACATAAAAACTCTTTTGGTTTAGAAAATAAACTCCTGACCAACCCAGGAAGCAGACACAATTTACACAGATCAATGTACATCAAATAAAATACAACAAAAAAGATCTATGGAAACATTTCAATCCTATAACTTCCAAACTCCCTCAGATTATGACTGATTATGATTATTTTCCTGACTGAGCACCACGACTAAATGGCCCTTTTCCTACCTCCAGTACATACATATACTCTTCCCTTGGCTGTCTTGTCCAATGCAACACGCTCCATATAAGACACCATAATAGTTACATGGTGTTTAAAATTCATAGCATACAATGAGGAATGATAACTGACCTTATCTTGCTTGTTTTGCTTGATGGCAACTTCTGAGCTAAAGACCACTTTGCAATAAGATCCTGGTACCACCCACAGTCTGTGAAGCTCCATCAGACTTTGTAAAATCAGCATGACGTCTTCAAATTCAAACATCACCGTGTGTGCACATTTGAAACACGTTCACATTTAGTTCACACTTTTATCCACAACACGAAATCTCCCGTGTGCAATTACAGCTGATTTCCTATAAGTCTGACGTTGTGTTAACTGTGTGAAGGCAGTTTGGATGTCGGCACACAAACGATGAAATGCTCCAAACGTCCCTGCCAGTCCCTCTGTCCTGCACTGATCTTCAGTGTAAACATGATACTCAGATGGAGGGGCTTGACATGATCAGTGTCTAATTTAAACAGACACGCCGGCTGCTGTGGTCCAACGCGCAAAGCACACAACAATCATTCAGCTTAGCTTTAATAATGCATGTCTGCTGCTAGCGTGCTCTGACTGTAGCGTACAATCAAGCTAATATTTTCGTCTTGAGTTACTAATGACTAATAATCATAGGCTAACATAGTGGAAATATTAAGCTCAGCTCCACTCAGCTGCTCTGGTCTCCTCTACAAGGAGGCACCGTGCCATTCTGGCAAAGAGATCGATTATGTAATGAAGTGAAGTACATGCCTTTCAGTGTCTGGAAAACTAGAAAGTGTCAGTCATGCAGAACATCAAGCAAAAATACAACTGCTCGTGCAACTCAGGCCAGTTCTGGGGTTTTAAATAATAACAGCTGAGTAGTCTCCTCTTCAGAGGCATCTTTTGGTTTGAGAAGATAATGGAAATCTAAATCTGGGCCCTGAGTGAACATCTTTTTATATTTTTCTTCCACAGTGTTTTGAGCCAAATGCAAGTCCCCACTGCATCTATAATGCAGATACAGACATCCAGAGCCGACGACTTCTGGCCTCTGTGTTGTAGCCTCTCTGCATTACCGGCATTAACCAGAAGAGAGGGGGAACCAGTTACACTATTGTTTCACAAAAGCAGGATTCAGAAATCCAGGGTAATAGAAAAAGCTGGATTTACTCTCTCTGGTCAGAGCATCTTGGATTGTTCATGATGGACAAGCCAGACTGAACGAGCCCAAAGGTGAAGCCTGGTTGAGGCATTTCTTCAACAAACCATACTCTGTCAATCACAGAGATGACTTTACATCCAATCAGCAACAGCCACTGAGGCAGATGAGGACGTAAAACATTTAATATGTAAAAAAAAATAAAGGAATAAAAGCACATGAAAACCTGACAACAGCTGATTGAATTAACTTCCACGCGGCTAAGATGTATACATTTGGTAACCACCAGTGAGGTGATTAAAATATTTGTCCATGAAGATTATTTACAACCAGCAGTTCAGCAGCATGACTGGAAAATCCTGCCTCCATCCAGCATCAGTGTCTCCACATGGACTTCCCTCTGCCATCTCCCTTTCCCCTCCAGAGGTGATCCACGGGGCAGTGGGTCAGTGGGGTTGACCAGATGCTTTTTCACACACACACAAACTCTCACACCTTTGGAGCCCACTGTGTGTAGTTTATCCTGGGGTGGAGTGAAGCCCGGCCCTGGCTGTGGAGTGGTGATGTACTGGTACTGCACACATTCAGCTCCCAGCTCTAACTAATGATGTGTTTTAACTTTCTCTTCATATTAATGTTAACCTCCTCCTCCTGTTTTCTGATTGCTGTGGTCACATGTGCACAGGGGATAATTTCTGGATTAATTTTCAAACCTAAATTGTCACAAATCGCCAGGTTTTGGATTGTTGTTGGCACAGGTTGTAATTATCTGAGCACATACACGTCCTCATGATCCCTTTGAGGCTTTAACACGTTGATATGAGTCTTGATTGTTCTGTTAATAAGTTCTCCCCTTTGGTCGGCTCTTCCTTCCTCAGCGCTCCTCCCACCCTTGGAGTGTTGTTGATGTCCATCACTGATGAGCCCACTTATCCACACCAAACACGTTAATAGCAAAAACTCTTTATTTAAAATTCATCTACCTGCTATTAAAGGATTTGAGTGATGTGACCGAACAGTGAGAGTGGCTCCTGGAAGGAAAGATTTTTATTTTTTTTGCAATTATTGATGGATTTCTGGTTAATGGAGGTTTGACATCAGAGAGTTTCATGTCTTGAAATTCTCAAATGAATATGCTCCTTGTGGGAGGAGATCA
This sequence comes from Pseudochromis fuscus, assembly GCA_900323345.1. Lineage (NCBI taxonomy): Eukaryota > Metazoa > Chordata > Actinopteri > Pseudochromidae > Pseudochromis > Pseudochromis fuscus. The sequence continues at coordinate 13,874 of OOFC01020467.1, forward strand.
AATTTTATTTTTCCTTGTGTTTGAATGAAGTGCACAATTAGTTGAAATGCAGTGAGAGTGAAATGTAGTGACAGCCCGCGGTCTGCGAAAATGAAGCCGTAGCCAACACCAAAGCTGATATGTTTTCAATATATGTTTTTGATATATTATTATCTGTATAATAAGGTTTTTTTTCCAGGAGAGTTGGCTTGACAAGCGATAACACACACACACACACACACACACACACACACACACACACACACACACAGTCGCAGCTCCGATGGTGTGAGTATCTCTTTCCATCAGCCAACCTAATATCATACTTTTACACTGTGATTCACCCCCTCTAGTTCAGCTAGGCTCATGTCATATTTAAAGTCGCTATGATTTAGTTCCCCCCCTCTGTTGATGGCATATTTCTCATTTAGGTTAAATCAAAGAGATGTGGTGTCAGACCTAACCACTGCTCATTACCATCATTGCAGGAGCACAGGGAGCAATTTACCTGTGGAGACGTGGTAATGCTGAATGAAAATAGGCCAAGCAGGAGCTGAAATGATATTTCTAATTATGGAGCACCTCTCCCACTGTTCCCATGCTGTTCCTCGAGCCTCGAGTGCCCACACCTCATTTCAATATTTGCGTCTCATCAGACAGAGATGAGGGGGGACTGTGTTTGGAAAGCTAGCGGTTCTCCTCCGGCCTACGAATGCTGCTCGGGGCAGAGGGTGGTGAGCATCCCTCGAGAAGCCTCGTCCACACAAATATATCAAAACAGCGTCCGCAGCATCGGGGAAGATTGACATTGCCTTAATTATCTTCTTAAGCGGGCGCTGTCAGCTCATTTTCCTATTTGCTAACCACTCCGTAAGGCGTCAGTCAACAGCTTGATTCTCATTTGCGTCTGGTTTGCACTGGTTTTCATTACAGAGGCGGAAGGTGCTGGGAGATATCGGGAGCTAATGACAACAGCAACTGATGCCGGAAAACCAAATTAAAGAAAAGCAAATAGAAAGAACAAAACTACAACAAAAAAAAGTGTACTCAAAAATAGCTTGGATAATCTTTTAGATGAATTAAAGCAGCATTTGGAAATGTAGATGATGGTGAGCGGTCACAGTGGTTCACAGGGACACACACACACAGCTGATACAACTACCATTCACAAGAACAGAGCCTCAGTAAGTGTTTGTTTCATTTGCACAACAGTAGTATTTAGTTTATGAGCCCAGAAGTTGCAGAACAGCACATGCATGTTTTGTTTTTTTATGATCATTATTGTCAGATCACAAGCCAATTATTATTATTCATTATCTTAAGATAACAAAGCTTGTTTTGTAATAACTGGTTTATTATTCTCACCAAACTGGTCTACGAGGCAAAAGCCAAAACTTTAGCCACTTTTTTATCACTTTTTTTCTAATTCATCTGCTCAAAATATGTAATAATTAACACATTTACTCTCAGAGGTTGATAATTTCCCAACATTTGTAAACCAGTGTTATCTTACTGGACTTGTTGAGGTAATTTCTCACAAGAGAACAACTTGTTATCTTTAGATCACAGGATTCATAGAGACATAGTAGAGACTCGATGCTTACGTAGCCCTCTGGTTAGCTCCTTTGAATCTCTGGACTCAGTGCTGCCACCTGTTGGTCTGTGGTATTTTCTGAAGCCAGGTCTGGTATTTGGTCGTTGCCATCTTTGGTGTCTTGACATGACAAGAGGTATCTAATGAAGAAAGGCAGTCAGTCAAACCAGCCACACCCCCAAAGACAACTCTTTATCAACTTAATCATAATGTTTTTCAAATAGTTCACCAGGACACTGATGAGAAGAACTGACTTTAGTTAATGACATCAGAATGACTTGAGGAAAATTTTCACTATTTCATGGTTGAACATTTTTGAACTGAAGTCTAATGGAGCCAGATTTTTGTGGAGACATCTAGTGGCCACCAGTGGTATTGCACTGTTTGGCACTTCCTATCACTTTTCAAACCTGGTGACATCTCTTTTTTATGCCGTCTATGCCATGCATTTAAAACTAGTGTTATGTCTGTCTACTATTTTTCTTCATTAAAAAAAACAAACAAAAGTTGTGTACTTCAAGATTACAAAATAACTGAGTCACAGCAGAAATTATTTGCAATTTACAGGGTCATTTTATTCGTCCTTATTGATTTTGCCCTAAAAACAGTTCATAAGTACAATTACTGAACCATCACAACACTGCCTCAGTTTCCATCTGCACCATCTGTCTATTTTTGTGGACATCTGTTGAAGAAGACGCTCTGTCATCAGTATGTGTGCAACATACGAGGAATTTGACTCTGATTTTACATTAACCTCAAAGTGCTAATAATATAAACAGAAATTTAATGGAGACATGGATGATTTGTACTTTAGGTAGGTGAATGAATGAGAAAATGACAACAGTTAACACCCATAAATACATGGCTACAATATGCACAGGAGCAGGTGGGTAAGAGTGCATTGGTAAAGCAGAGTGTCAGAGGTTAAAGAGTGATGAAGTGAACTGAATTTTTGAATATTTGAAATAAAATTGAACAAAATGTTGTCCCTAGTAACATCAGCACAGTACCATCACAACTCTCTCCCCAATTTGTTTCCACTTTCCCCTTTGACCCCACAGTTGCATCATAAAGCCAGACACCTTATTAATAAGTTCAATTCAAAGCTTCACACACCACAGCCCTGGTGTCATTATAATCACTCTGCCTGTTTTACAGTTATTGTCCACTTGATGGCACAGTAGAGCAAATGAAGCACCATGAAGCTCCGGCCCATGTGTGAACCAACTGGATGGAAAGCTTCATGAAGCTTCACCTCTCCATCACTAGTAGCTTGTTCCTGTCTTTATAGGTGGTCAAACCAACCACACAGTGATGGATGTGCAGACAACACACTGTCCACTTCAGGTCTTGGGAGACTGTGGATCCCAGAAACCTGATCAGTTCCACCACAGACACATGAGTGGGGGCAAGTACCTACTTTCAAACACAGTACACACAACCTACAGATGCAGCAGCTCTTCTTTTAGCTTTTGGATAATATGGTAAAGTCTACACAAAACACCACAAAGCTTGAAGAATAACAAGACGTGGCGAGTTGGAGGGAGTGAGCTATAATGTGCTGAGTGCGACACTGTAGCAGGTCCCAGTAAAAGTCACTTGATTTTTCTTGTCTTTTTCAGAAGGAAACAATGCAGCGAGCACCCCCCCACCTTCCCCTCCCTCCAGTCCCATATTTATCCATGGCCACTTTTGTTTTAACAGCACAGAATAAATGGTTCATGTGACACAGCAGTAGTCTGCACATTATCAACACAGGCAATAAGTCACCATTAAGCCTGTTCATTCCCACAGAGTAAACCCCAGACCCTCCCTGTTCCCCCGCACCTTGACCTTATATACATATGCAGTCCTTATATCAGTTGCAGTAACAAGAGTATGTATCAAATACTGCAAGGCTCCCCAACATTTTTTGCACCACGGACCGGTTTAATGCAAGCATTATTTTCGCGGACCAGCCTTCAAAGCCTTTGCTGGCGATACAGAGTGAGTGACCAGCATAAACCTACTTACTGTCATTCCTCGGCCATTTGCGCTCGCGACGTGATTCCAGCTCAGAGGTGGGCAATCCTGGTCCTCGAGGGCCGCTATCCTGCATGTTTTACATGTGTCCCTCTTCCAACACACCTGAGCACAGCACCTCATCATCCACCTCTGCAGAAACCTGCTAACGAGCGTGGTCATTTGAATCAGGAATGTTTCGTATACATTACATAAATTACAGCAGTAAAGCTTTGGAATGGAGTCATGCAGTGATGTGCAGTGTTCTGTACATATTACCTACATTACGGTAGTGTATGGAAGCTCCGCTGATCGGCTTTCAGAATTAGCTGGAATCACGTCGCTAGCTCAAATAGCCGAGGAATTACGGTGATTTGATTGACACATCACTTTCTGTCAGCGGCTAAATGTTTGGGGTAAAAGGGTTAAGTTTGCCTTTTCCCCTTTGTAAAGAAGCTCTCCAGAGACATTTGTAATTTTTTTTTTTTACTCATTTTCGCTAGTTTGCAGCTTATTTTCAGGGTAATGTATCTGATACGTCACATCATGTGACCAAGACAAACGTATTGACATGTCAAGAGACAATGGCGAAAGTTAAGTCGGAGTGAATCCGGTCATTTTTCAAAATAAAACGTCCTTCATACTCTAATTGTCAATACAACGAAATGATATAAATTATTTATTCTTTCTGTGCGGCTCGGTAACAAATGCATCACGGACCGGTACCGGTGGTTGGGGACCACTGAAGTACTGCATAAATGAATTATATTCAATACAACAACGTTCCCCTTCAAAACCTTAACATCAACTAAATGCATTCATAGACTATTTATATGCTTAAGTGTGAATGTCTATACTTTCAAATTAGACTGTATTTTGATACAGACACTCCACATTTTTAACAAGTGGAAGTTCATGCGTGGTGTTCATCAAGAGAAAAGTAGAGATCTGAGGTTAACCCCTACAGTGAGTGGCTCTGTTATGCCTGTTGGGGGCATAACAGCCCCCTATCCTGGTGGGAGTCACATTGTACAGCCTCCACAGTCATCAGGTCCCAGCCATGTTTAACAACTATAGAAGATTTTGAAGTGCCAGATTAGACAGTGCTCTCCACCACCATCATCAAAACACCGAATGAGGAAGGTGCTAATGGTTTTATTTAATTAAATATTTTGAATATATTTCAACACCTGCTTAATATAATGAATAAAACATTTAACTATTTTAATTATGTATAATTAAAGCTAAAATTTAATTCAACCATTACACAAACAACTCAGGGAGCCACAATTTTGGCCGAGGCCTTTCTGTGTGGAGTTTGTATGTTTGTGGGTATGAGTTGTGTCAAGTGGGTTTTTCCAGATTTTTTTGATTTCTCTCAAAGTCCAAAGACAAGCTACTGGTTCGGTTAAGTGATTATTGCAACTTGGCCGTGCAACTAATGATCTGTCCAGGGTGTACACTGTCTCTCACATTGTCTCCAACCCCCTCGACCACGTACAAGAGAAGCAGGTCTTGAGGATGGATGAACGAACAACTCAGTTATTTGCAGTCGCACATGTAATTTAGACTCATGACTTCAATATTACCAAAATCCATCTTCTACAGGCTGTAGCTCCACTTCTGCTCCTCTACCTGCACACTGTCCACACTCACCTCATCAAACCAGGCATGTGCTTCCTTCATCCTCCTGTGCTCCTGAAAACCTCAAGCACACAGATTTCACTATTACATCTGCCCAGGAGAACGAGCAGATTAGCACACAGCTGCTGACCCCAGAGTCAGGTCTGGGATCAGTTCAGTCCCATCAGGAGGATCACCAGTAGTACCTGCAGCCAGTGATCTTACACATTACATCCTTTAACGAACCCATTTTCACTTTATTGAAATGTGTATCAGCCTCCCCATTTTATCACATTTATACATTTAAAATGGTTGATACACTGTATACTTCCACTTCCATAAATGGACACTTGTGAATTGACATTTAATGAGCATAATTAGAAGCAGTTAGATTTCATTTTGGTTTGATTGAAAAAGGATTCGACTGTAAGCCCGTTTAGCTGTGTGCAAAGTGATCCTGCTGGTGAACCTGCTCTCCGAGCGTTCCTGCCGCTTGGGTCCCCGGGGCCTGATAAAGCCGCTGTGGTATGTAAGTCAGCAGGCACATCAGACACAGCCAATATAGTGGGTGCTGCTGACAAGCCTCAGAGCCAGCAGAGCTGAGGAGCTGAGCAGATGATGGGCAGGCTGCGCTCACACACGGCTGAATGAGTGGAAACAGGCTCGTTAAAGAACAGGGTGGATTCAGAGCAGTAGAATAAGGAGAAAACTGAATATAGTGACTTATCCCCATTGCTTCATTGCTACATGTCTCATGTTGTCCAGATTTTATCCTCTGAATTTCAGCTAGGATTTTGAAAATGTAAAACTTCATTCTTGACCCTGGGAGTTCAAGTCTTGCATTTTTTTTTTTATGGATTTCAACTTTTTTTTTAAAAAAAAAAAAAATCATTTTCAATTCAATAAATAAAAAGCTGTGAAAAAAATACAAATACACAAATATGCACAGATCTATGGAGGACTAAAACTGCCAAAATAAAAATAAATAAATAAAAGTGAATATATGAATGAATATAAACAAATAAATAAAAGTGAAAATATATGTGGAAATAAATACAAAAATAAATAAAAATAGAATTAAATATCAATAAATGAATAAAAACGCTCTGCTCTTATTTTTATTTATTTCATACCTTCAGCATGAAATGTGTAAGGAAATGTTATATATTTATT